>PVIY010046947.1:0-18157 GCA_004026745.1 Myrmecophaga tridactyla
ATATCATTCCATTCTACATATACAATCAGTAATTCTTAATATTATCATATAGTTGCATATTCATCATTTTTTAGAACATTTGCATCGATTTAGAGAAAGAAATAAAGAGACATCAGAAAAAGAAATAGAACAATAATAGAGAAAAAAAGATTATACATACCATACCCCTTACCCCTTGCTTTCGTTTATCACTAGCATTACATCTTGGATAACAAGGTGATATGTACTTAATGCAAAAGAATAACCTCCAGGATAACCTCTCCACTCTGTTTGGAATCTCTCAGCCATTGACACTTTGTCTCATTTCACTCTTCCCCCTTTTGGTTGAGAAGGTTTTCTCAGTCCCTTGACGCTGAGTCTCAGCTCATTCCAGGATCTCTGTCCCACGTTGCCAGGAAGGTCCACAACCCTGGGAGTCATGTCCCACGTAGAGAGGGGGAGGGCGGTGAGTTTGCTTGTTGTGTTGGCTGAGAGAGAGAGGCCACATCTGAGCAACAAAAGAGGTTCTCTTGGGGGTGACTCTTAGGCCTAGTTTTAAGTAGGCTTGACCTATCCTTTGTGGAGTTAAGTTTCATATGAACAAACCCCAAAACTGGGGGCTCAGCCTATAGCTTTGGTTGTCCCCACTGCTTGTGAGAATATCAAGAATTCAACTTGGGGAAGTTGAATTTCTCCCTATTCTCACCATTCCCCGAAGAGGGCTTTGCAAATACTTTCCCACTCACTGATTGAATCACTCTGGGATTCATCAGGGCATCACTCTGGACAAACATAGAGGTGATTTTTAAAGTAATTCCTCTTTGACCGTTAGAGAGCTTCTTGGGTCCTGTGATGTCTTTGAACTTTTCTTTTTTTTTCTGCATGAGCAGCACCGGGAATCAAACCCGGGTCTCCGGCATGGCAGACAAGAACTCTGCCTGCTGAGCCACCGTGGCCCGCCCTCTTCGAATATTTTGCAATGGTCTTTTTATATGTAGTTTTACTGTCCTTTTCCAGGACAGGGGTATCTATTTCCTGACTTCTATTTTTCCCTGGGTTTCCATTTTGGGGTCAACACCAAATGGTTTTAATTATTGCTGTCTGAACTGCATTCTGACCACTGGCCCTCCCAAGCCCCTCTGCCCTTCCAGCTTAGGACGCTCCTTTAAAACTTGCCCACCTCTGCGCTTCTGAAGACGCGAACGTTTGGAACCTGGGATGAGAGTCCCCTCCCACCCCCACACCACGGTGCGAGGGTAGAGCAGGGTCCCCAGTCCGGGAACATGTAATCAGCCCACCCAGCCTCAACCTGCGATTGGGAGCAGGGAGTCTGGGGGCCATGTGAGAAGGTCACAGCTGCCCCTGGCCCTGCACAGGCCTGGCCTGCACCTGGACAGACCACGGGCTGTCAGCTGCCCACCGTGTGCCCGGGCCTTGAGGCCAAGTATCTCATCGGAGACGACTGCTTTGTTTGTGTTTAACGAAAATATGAGGACTTTCCAAAAAGTGTCCCGACTGTAGGCTTTGAGGGGGGCTGCATGGGGAATGCCCAAGGTGGGCTGCGCAGAGCCCCGCCTGCCTGTACCGTCTGTCTGCCTGGGGCTTTTCTACATGAGTCTGACTTTGCACACTCCCCATGACGGGGAGCTCACTACTGGCCCTGGCCCCAGCTCTTTCCCTTGGGACCCACTTGTCTGCCTTTCAAATTGGGTTGGGGGGTCCTAGTTGGGGGCACATGTTGGGCTGGGCATTTCCACTTGGAGTCGCCCTTCTGAGGAACTTGGCCCATTCCCAAGCTTTTCACCTCAACATCATTCCAAAGCGAGGCCTCCTAAGACAGCCCGGACCCCTTTTAAGGACCCAGGTGCAGGGAGGGGTGGAAACCGACTGCTCCCACTCTTGGAAGAGGGGTAAGAGGGGACGTTGGGGAGGGGTCCACAATAGGCTGACTCCTGTCACCCCTGCCTGGACCTGACAATGCCCTTGCCTCCTTCGCCTCCCCAAGGAGTCCCAGCCTCAGCTCGCGGACGGGTCGTGGCGGACGTCTCAGGGCAAGTGAACCCTGTGCACAGTGGGGCGGGCTGGGGGCTGGAGCCCACCTTCTTCGGGCACTCCCCACAGCCCCAGGGGCCTCGAGGGGTCCGGCCTGTCGGGGACGCCTGTCGGGGACGGCTCTGCCCTGGGGACCCGGCTCCCCGCACATTGAGGGAAAACCAGCTGCTTCCTGTTTGTGCCAGTGAGCCAGTCTCCTGCCGGCGAGCGTGGCTGCCGCTGGAGGGGAAACTTAATCACTTCGTTTTCTTGGTTTAGGTTTTTCTTTTTAATAAAAAAAAAATGACCCCGCTCGGCGGCAGCCTGGGGCCCTGTGACGTCCCGGGCATCAAGGACAAGGACGTCATTCTTGAAAGCTGCGCTACGGGGTGGGGCCGGGGTGGGCGCCCTCTGGGGTGGGCAGCCAGGAGCAGGAGCCCCCCAGCCACAGCACAGTGCTGAGGAGAAGGGCCGCCAGCTGCACGTCCGAGGGGGTCCCCGGGGGCTTCCCTGCAGGGCCGACAGGCAGCTCGGCCCCACCAGACCCCCGAGCGGGCCCCCGGCAGAGCCGCGCAGGCTGCTGATGTGATGAACATTTGTGTTTTGGGGTAATTTGTTCCATGGCCGTGAGTGAGCAGTGCAGCCCTCGGGCGGGTGTGAAACACGCTCATGCTGGGCTGGAGGGGGAGAGGCTGGAGGGGGAGACTTGGGAGGACGGCAGCGCCGGGGTGGGAGCAGCCTTAGGAGACCCGGCGTGGGGTGGGGGCTGCCTGTGGGCAGGTCAGCGTGCTCGTGCCAGGACGGGGCAGCTGTGGCATGCAACGGAGACAGAGAGCTGATAGTGGCGGGCAGCCACTGTGGCAATTGGAGGTGACGAGGAGGGGACTCCGTGCACGACTCGGGTCTGTGGGAACTCAGGGCGGCCCAGCGCTGCAACTCTCCCCTGGGTGCTGGCCTTCGCGGGCATTCAGGGAAGGGGCATCCAGGGACCCCCGGAACTGCCTTCGCCACCCGCCCAGCGGGCCCTCAGCGCAGATGCAGCGGTGTGCCGAGTGGGCTGTGGGCTTGGCACTTCAACCCAGTTTTCTCTGCCCAGGTGGCAGTGACTTGGGTGGGGGCAGAGGCCAGCGCTGGGGGCGAGAGTGTGGCCGAAGCCCTGTGCCCTTGCCCCCTGCATTGCCCAGCCCTCGTCTGTGCCTTCCTCTTGGCCTTGCACCCACCACTCAGATTTTCCTTGTGGTCGCCAGGCTGGCATCGCCAGGGCCATGCAAGGAGGCAGGCCGGGAGTGCAGGATGCTGGCGGGGGCTCGTCCTGGGACCCCACATCTTGACTTGCGTCCCAGCCTCTTGGGAGGCCCCATGGGGTGACCCCAAGGTTCTCTGGTGCCTGTGGGCACCCATGCATGCATATGCAGGGGAGTGCCCCCTGGCACACTTGCAGGCCCATCAGGATGGGCGGCCCCGGGGGTCTCCATGGGGATTTGTGCAGGATGGTGGGCCCAGTAGAGGAGCAGGCCATGGGGAAGGGCTGTGTGGGTGGGTGGGCCTGAGAGGCCACAGGTGGGCAGGAGGTGCGAGGTGGCCACTGGCGGCCAGGTGCCCGGGACACAGGCTCTTTGCTGTTGAGTGGGCCGTGGAAGTAGGGGGTCAGCCGAGCAACTTGGGGCTCAGGTGAGTGGAGGGGCAGCCAAGCTGGCCCCAAGGAGAAGTGCTGGTGTGCAAGATGCCTGGGTCCCCGTGGGGGCTGCAAGGGTAAGAGCAGGTGCCGGCGTCCAGGCTGCCCCCAGGTTTGTCCCAGTTGCCTGGGAGGAGGCAGGGGCGCAGGTGGACAGGGCGTGGTGGCCGGAGCAGTGGCAAGTGGCACCCCATTGGGCTGTCGGGGCCAGGCCGTGGTCTCTGCTCCCCCGGGCGCTGGGCGCCCCCTTCCTCTGCTGGCCTCTCCGATGTTCACAGGGACCTTATTTGCTGACCACTGTCCCCGCGGCAGACCTGGGTGCCTCAGGAGGGGCATGGCTGGAGGGCAGCGAGGGGGCAGGTGTGGGGCAGAGGGTGGGTGGTGCCTGCGGGGAGGATGGACACCGCGGCTGTGGGGTAAGGCAGCCCAGCTGTTCTCTGCATCGAGGGCCAAGTGGAGGGAGAGGGACAGTGCTCCACTCTTCCCACTTCAGGCCCCAAGGCATTTGGCTATCCTTCTTCATTCCAGTATCTGGGAGAAAACCGGATCCTGAAACCCAGAACCTTCTCCAGGCGCTGACCTCTGCAAAGGAGGTCATCCTGCAGGGCTGGGGGCAGGTGGGAGCTCGGGCCCCTGGAGGGAAGACCCAACCTGAGGAGCAGCTCCGCCCCCGCCTCCCCCACCCCCCCGTGCGCCCCTGGTTTCTATGGCACCTGCGGCTGGGCACGCGGGCTGGGGGCTTGGCGGCTTATCCAGCCACTAATCCTAGCAACGGGCCGGCGCGCTCCGGGTCCCTGTGCTGGTGGAGGCTGGCTCACTTCCTGGGGGTTCAGGGTGGCAGGAGATCCGCGGTGAGCAGTGCGGCTGCCGCAGGGAGGGCCGAGAGGAGCCGGGCGAGGACCCCGGGGCACGATCCCCTCTCTAGGCCCCCGGCCAGGGCGGGTCGGAGGCAGAGGGTCTCCTACCACTGCAGCCCGGGGCCTGGAGAAGCGGCCGAGGTCCGTGTCCCTGGGGAAGGACAGAGCTCTGGAGAACTTTGCCCAAGAGGAGCGTCCGTGTATGTGTGTATGTGTGTGTGTGTGTGTGTGCGCGCGTGCATGTGACTGCGTGCTCATGCGTGCCTGTGTGTGTGTGTGCACTCACCTGTGCAGGGCTGTGTGTGTGCATGTAACTATGTGTGTCCCACGAGTGTGTGTGCATACAGGGCTTGTCCAGGCATGTCTGGATGTGTCTGGATGTGCCTGGGTGTGCCTGGGCATGTGTGTCTGGGTGTGCCTGGGTGTGCCTGGATGTGTCTGGGTGTGTCTGGATGTGCCTGGGCATGTGTGTCCGGATGTGCCTGAGTGTATCAAGGTGTATTTGGTGACAGCGGCAGGTTCAAGGGCTCCTCCACTGGGCCAGGCAACAGAAGGCCTGATCCTAGCACCCCACCGAGGCACTGGCTTGCTTTCCCGACCCTTCCCCCTGCCCTCCCCTGGTATTTGGGGGCCGCCTGCATCTTCTCTACCAGACCAGGCTCTCCTCTCTGCCAGCTGGTGGGCTCTCGGAGGAAGCCACAGCCAGATTAGCCATGGCAGGAAGCAAGCAAGGGACCGGGAGAGGAACAGGCAGGGGAGTGGGGGGGAGAGTGGTCAGAGGTGTGGGCAGGGGATGGACAGGGGCACGGGCAAGGGTGGGGGGGGCGTGGGGAGGGGTGCAAGCAGGGGTGTGGGGAGGGGAGTGGGCAGGGGAGCAGACAAGGGTGCCCGGAAAGTGTCCTGCACGACGGTAGAGGGGGCATCACTGCCCACGCCCACCAAGGGACCAGTTCCTGCTCTTCAGGATGGAGGGGCAGCCCCAAGCCCTGCAGGCTGGCTGGGAAGCTCTCCCCCAGGAAAGGCCCTATTTCCTCTGGGGGCCCCTTTACAAGTTGTGCAGTCCCTGGGCCTTGTCTGCCACCCTGTTCCCTTCTCAGCTCCCTACATGCAACTCCAGGGGCCCCAGTACCCCATGAGGTGGCGGGAGCTTGGGTGGAGCAATTGGAGGGGCAGCGAGGGTCAGACGGGGCCCCATTGTTTAGAAAAGAAGGAACTGAGCTCAGCTCCGGGAGCAGCGCCTCCAGCCCCACCCGGGCTTCCTGACCCCTCGGCCAGAGCGGACTTTGTCCACCTTATTTGGGGATTGAGAAGCCGTGGCTGCCTGTGTGTCCCTGGGTGTCCCAGCTCAGAACCGCAGACTCCCAGGGTGGGACCTAGCCTGAGACGCAGAGCTGGTGAAAGTGCCGTTCAGTGCCTTCATCCTTCCATCTGTCCGTCCACCCTTCCATGCACCTGGTCACCCACCCCTCCGTCCCTGCCCCCACCCAGCTATCCATCTCTCCACTCACTCATTCTCACGTGTACCACCCATCTCCAAATTTAGAAATGCCCGCTCAAACCCGCACCCCCTCATCCACCACCCACCCACTCACCCATCTATCCACCTGCTCATGCATGCTTGCGGGCATCTGTCCACCGTCCACTCTTCTACCATTCTTTGTCATCTCCATCATTCCATCTACCTCATAACTTATCTGTCTGCCCACCCATTCAACCTTATATCCAACTCCTCTTTACCCTACCCATTTAACTTCTCTTCTTTCCTTCCTTCCCTCCTTCCCTTCTTCCATCCTTCTTTCCTTCCTCTTTCCTCCCTCCCTTCCATTTATTTACCCACTCAAAAACCCAAATGTCCATCCTTCTATCCACCCAGTTATCCATCCATCTATTCACCCTTCCATACTTATTAATCTAACTATTCACCCACCTATTCATTGATCATCCATAATTTCACCCACCCACGCAGTCAAACCCATCATTACTTCATCTAGCTATTCATCCTTCTATCTTACCAACTACCTCACTACCCACCCATCCATTCTTCTCTTTCTTCTGGTCATCCACCCCTCCACCCAAGGTATCTATCACCTAACTATTCATTCACCCCTATCTGTCTAACCACCCGCCAACCCATCCATCCTCACCTCCAGCCTACCTTTCCATTATGCCTCTCTGCCTGTCTACTGCCCTCTCACCTGACCAACTATGGATCCCAAAACCATCCATTCATTCACTCACCCATCTATACACCCATCCATCCATTCCTCCATCCACCCATCCCTCTATCCGTTCAGCTACCCTTATGTCCTTCCATTCACTCAGCTGTCTCCCACCTCTTCCAGCACCACTCTGCAGCCTCCTGGGTTTGATCATTAGAAGCCTGTCACCAAGATCACTTTTTGAATCAGCTCTTTGGCCAAGAAACACAGTGCTGCTTAACTTTGTCCTCCACTTCTGTGGCTGAAGTCTGAGCCCAGAACTAGGTCAAGGGACCGTCCTTTCAGGACCTCTCTTTTTTTGCATAATGGATGTGATGGAGGCCTACCCAGGGCCCCGAGGGGCAGGGGTCATAGTGGCTGCCTGAGAGGAGAAGGGTTTCCCTGGGCTCTGCATGGTCTTGGAAGAGCACCTTTTTCTCTGCTCTTGGCTTTCTCTTCTGTAAGATTGTCGTGAGGGGCTTGGTTTGACAATTAATTACATAGCCATGCTACTGAGAGTTTACCCCATTTGCCCTGAGTTTTGAAGGATGAATAGGAGTTTGCCATATGAAGGTAGGTAGGGAGTTCCAGGCAGAGGGACCAGAGGTAACAGCGAGGCACCAGCACTTTGGGGGCCTGGTGAGGAGTTTGGCATGGCTGCGGCTGGCACTCAGTTCATGTACAAGGCTTGGAACAGCCAAGAAGGTGTCTGGAGAGGGAGGGGACCTCAGAGTGGAGCCCAAGGGCCTCTCAGGCTAGCTCGGAGGCTGTGGGGTGGGCCAAGGCAAGCTTCCTTGAGGTGGTGGCATGAGTGGTCCAGCTGACCAGAAGGAGCTGGCTCTGTGGGGTGTGGGAGAGAGGCAGGAAGGGAAAGGGCCCTGGCACAGAGTGGCTGCCAAGGGGTGAGGCTGGTGGGGGGAGGCGGTGAGTCCCCGAGTCCACGTCAAGCACCTCACAGCTCCTGCCGGGATCCCCCATAATAGGAGGGTTCTCTTCTCGCTGCGAGCTGCCTGGGTGTCCCCGCTGCTCTGCTGCTCCCACCGAGCCCCCAGCCCCCCTCCCCAGGCTCTCAGGCTCACCTCGTCTGTCCCAGCTGCTCAGACCACACCCTGTGTCTGCAGCGTCCACCTCCCTGCCTGTGGAGTTGCTGCCGTCCACTCACTCCAGGCTGTGTGAGGGAGGCGGAGCCCCAGAAGGTCTCTGTCAGGGTCCCTGGCCCCCCAGTGCCCATGGGGGGCCCCAAGTCCACTGCCCCCCAAAACCTTAGCTCAGAGAGTTTGGCTGAACACGTGGGGCAGGCTGGGGGCTGGGCGAGGGTCTTCGAGTCTCTGAACTTGGGGAATGGCTGTGGGGAGGGGCCCCTGGAGCAGGCCTGGAGGAGGCCCCGGTGGCCCCCACCCCACGCTGGGTGTGCTTCCTCTCCGGCCCCGGGAAGTGCCCCCCGCCCGCCCCCCACAGACGGTGACGTCAGTGTCTGTGATGCCAGGCGCTGGCTGGGGCCCGCCCGGGGCTGTCCCTCGCCGTCGGGCCTGTTTGGGCTGGGCGGGGTCTCTACCCTGGAAGCGGGCTTCTGCCAGGTTTAGGAGAACATGCCCCAGGAGGGCCCCTTCTGTGCCCCATCCCTCTGCCATCATAAGTCATGGATCCCAGGCACCACCTGGCATGCAGTCAGCGCTCAATAAATGTGCAGTTGCCTGACACACGTCAGTGCTCAGTAAATGTGCAGATGCACGAATGAAGCGTGAGTGAAGTCAGCAGCGCTGGAAAGCTTTGGAGGCAAGGAGGGGTGAGGGCAGGTCAGCAGGGTGGGCAGGGGTGTCTGGGGGGCCAGAGGGGTCTCAGCCTCTACCCCCGTGACTGGGAGCCTGGGGGTTTCCTGTGGTGGGTAGGGGGTAGCCGAACCAGACGCCCCCTCCCCATCGCCCCTGAGGTTGGTCCAGCTGACACTCCCAACCGGGACCCCCCCTGAGCCCAGCTTGTGGCGACCCGGGCATTGCGCCTTGCAGGGTGCTTGCCGGGGATGGGCAGAGTGGATACCACTCTCCTGGTGGGTCAGGCGATGCCCCGGCCGGCGGGAGGGCCAGCATGAGGCCGTCCAGGGCACTTGCTCGGCGAAACCACCTATAGGGAGCTGTCCTCGGGGGTCTGTGAGGGGCCTGGCCACAAGGTAGGGAGCATGACGGGGCCCTCGGCTGTGCACTGGTGTTCTGGGTCCAGGCCAGGGGAAGCCCCTGCTCTGCTGTCCCCGAGTCCTTGCGCCCGCATCTCCATCCCCTCCAGGTCCCGCCAGGCCAGCGGCCCTGTGATGGGTGCAGACATTCTAAACTCGGGGGTGCTGTGGGCCCCAGCTCCTAGGAGCTCGGCCTCGGAGGGGAAGACTGGGGGGCTGGGGGCCCAGGTGGACACTGGGAGCCGAGAAGGAGGAAGAGGGAGGAGGGGCGGCTTCCTGGAGGAAGGGGCTGCCGGCCCTGGGGTCTCGACCCGATGGGATGCCCCCCAGTTTGGAGCCGTGGGGGCCGCGGGGGCCTGAGTGGATGCTGGGGAGTCCTACTGTGCGGAGAATTGGGGGTGTCCTCCCAGCAGTTGTTTGTCCCGTGAGGGCAGGCTTCCACCTCTGGGACCCTCCAGGAGCGTCCAGGTTGGGGCCAGCAGCCAGGGGCGTCTGCTGCTCACAGACCGGGGGTCTTGGCCAGGGCCGGGTAGGGGTCCCACAATCAGGCTCTTCCCCCTGGGCACAGCAGGGCCCAGAGAGGGGAGTCAGGGTGGGGGTGGGGCAGGCGCTGGGCCCTTCTTCAGCTCCTCTAGCCTTGGCTGGGGTTCCTGGCTTTGGGGGTGTGTAGGGCAGGGGGAGCCTGTACTGGTGACCCTTGCCAGCCCGTCCTTGGTCACTCCTGTCCCTTGGCCCCTCGGGCTTGCCTGGGGGCAGATGGATGCTCCTTTGACTTCAGATGCCAAGGAATACCCAGACGATGGGGCTGACCTGGCTGCGTGAGGTTCATTGGCCAGAGACCTCCCCCCACACCTGCTCCCTGCCCAGGACCCCTTTGCTGCCTCACATGTGGGCTGGGCTGGACGAAGGTTCTCTGCAGGGCGTCTGGGGAAGCGGATGGGCAGAGGTGGCCGGGGCGTCCCCACCTCCCGGGCCCAGCGTGACATCCCCTCCACCCTGTCCCATGGGCGGGCGGCTGAAGCCAAGCAGGTGCCGAGGTGCTCCGGACCCGCACGCCCTGCCCCCAGGCTGGTAGAAACCCGCGTGGGCCCAGCGAGACCACACGGTCCCCAAGAGAGGGGCTTTCAGGATGGGGTCCAGGCGCTGGGGGATGGTCACGGGGGGCCCGGGGAGGTGGCGGCCATAGGGCCCCGGAGTGGATCTCTCGCAGGGAGGACCAGGTCACATTGCCCAGGAAAGAGCTGGTGCTGCACAGAGCGGGCATGGACAGGGAGGCATGGGGCCGGGCGGGTTGTGAGTGGGTGGTCAGCGGGGGCAGGAGACCAGGCTGGGCAGGGTGGGGGCAGGTGGGGTGGCATTTCTCGGTGGGAATGCCCCGAGTTGGGGTCAAGGCCAGGTGTGGCCAGCTCCGGGCAATGACTGGGAGGTGATGGAATTGGGGGGTCTGTGCCTACACCAGCCTGCACACACCTCCTCTCTGCATTTGTCAGCAACTCTGCCAGGTCCGGTGGTCTGGGGGGCCCACAAGCCAGCCTGTCCTGAATTGGGGCCCACTTGTGGGTAGACCCTTGGCCAGGGCTCGGTCTCTGGCAGACTTCTGGCCACTGGCCACTTTTGGAGACGCCTGGACGGATGGGGGAGCTGGGCCAAGAGGCCTACGCAGGGGTCCACCACGTGCTGCCACAGATCCCGCTCGGCCGCGCCCCCCACACTGCCCGCTCACCCGGCCGAGACGGCCACGGGCCGGGCCTCCCCACAGCCAGGACAGAGGCCGCCTCTGTGGGCAGCGGGGCCGGCACTGCCTGTGGCGTGTCCTGTCCTTCCAGACTTCACCTCCAGCTCCAGGAACCCCCCCAGGCCCGCCCTTCCTGCCGGCCCCCCCACCCCCAGCAGCATCCGTGTCCCGGCCCCTGGTCGGGAGCCCACCGGGCGCATTGCACAAGGAGGGCTGACCCCCTGCTGCCCTGGCCCAGCCAGCCCAGGCGAGTGGGGGAGGCCGGGGGAGCACCCAGGCTGGCCGGTCCTGGTCCCCTGTGCCCGGGGCCGCCCGCGTGCCCAGCCTCCCCGCCCTGTGCACGCGCGTTCCCTAGACGGCGGGTCAGCGGCCCCTTGGCAGGGCCCTCGTGAGGAACGGAGGCTGGCGTGGTGCATTGCGACAGCTTGAAGCAGTTTGGACGCGGCTCCGGCAGGGGCGGGGCCCTGGGAGGGGACGGGGCACCCCTCCGGCTGCGGCTGCTGACCCCAGCTCGCCCGAGCCCCGGCGGGGAGTCCTGGGCTGCGCCGAGGCCGCCCGGGGCTTGGACTGGGTTTGCTGCGAGCGGCCGCGTGTGTGTTTTCATTCTTCGTCAGTGAGACCCGTGCGCAGTGAATTAATTTCCTGATGTAGTAAACATTTCGCGAGGCCAAGAGCCTCTGCGTCCTGTCCCCGTGCCAGCAGCATTCCGCAGCCCCGATGCGTCCGTCGCTGGGTGCAGAAGCCGGTTGTCCCGGGCAGCACAGTCCTCGGGACCCTCCCCCCGGCCCCCAATGCCCCGAGGCGCCTGAACCCCCCCGAGGGCTGCTCCCTTTGGACCATGCCCTGCTCTTCCCGGGGTGCCTTGTGGGGTCATGGGGGAGGGGTGGGGGGGCACAGTGGGCACCCCCCAAGGACACTGAACTTTGCTTCCCAGCTCTGCCTCCCCACCCCAGGCAGGCCCCTTGGCCGAGGAGAGGCCGCGGGCAGCACCGCCTCTGAGAGGCAAGGAAGACAGGCAGCGTTGAGGGTATGGGGGTGACAAAGGGCTCCCCAGAGATAGGAAGGGCTCCTGGGGCAGAGCTGGAGATGCCTCGGGGTGTAGCCCTGGGTCTCCTGCCACCTCCAGCAGGTGCCAGGGTGGGTCCTTGGGCCATCCCAGGGTCTCCATCTCAGTGGCTTCTGGGAAGGGGGTGACTCAATGGCTTTGTTGGGGGCGGGGTTGCGGCCAGCCAAAGGGCCCCCCGGAGGGACTCCGAGGCCCCAGGGTCTCTCTGGGACCCAGAGCTGGGGCCCCACGCCACAAAGCTGCTCTGCTGGTTTGCAGAAACTGGCACACCCTGTCTCCCTGGACGCTTCTAAGGACCTTGGGAAGGAGAGGAGGAAGGGGAAACTGAGGCACAGAGAGGGCAAACGGCCACCGGGAGGCTGGGAGGGGCTGGGCCCAGCAGCCTGCCTCCCCACCCCAAGTGCAGCCAGGACTGGAGGAATGGTGTGTGTGTATCTGTGAGTCTGTGTGTGTGTGTGCACAGGAGTGTGTGAGCACATGTATGTGTTTATTTGTGACTATACTTGAGTGTGTGTGTGCATGTGTAAGTATATGTAACTGTGTGAGCGTGAGCCTGTGTGTGCAAGTTTGTGGCCATGAGAGTGTGTGCATACTTGTAACTGGGTGTGTCTGTGTGTGTGTGCGTGTTAATGTCTGTGTGTGTATTTGTGAGAGTATATGTGTGTGCAAGCTTGTATGAGTGTGAGTCTGTGAGTGTGTGTGCGTGTGCACATGCCCAGTCCCGGCATGGGTTGCCTGGCTGTTTTCTTACACATGCTTGGCATTTTTTGCTGCTGAGTTGGGGGGCAGCGGTTGGGGGGAGGCCTTGTCGGGGGGCTGGCTATGCCCGACGTCCACACAGGCTACACATTCTTGTGGTTGTCTCTTTAACTGCGTAAAAATTTCTGAAATTTCTAAATAAAACAAAACAAAGGAAAACATTCTCAAAAGGGATTTCTGAATCGGTGCTGCAGCACCCCCGGTCACCCAGCCTGTGGGTCCTGGGAGACACTGGTTGGCGAGAAGGAGGTGGAAGAGAGCACTTTCTAACAACCAACCCCCTTCTAAAAGAGTCGCTCTTGGAAGTGATGAGCTCCCTGTCAGGAGGAAGTATGCAAGCTGCAGGGAGCAAATCAGCCTTCTCCCCTGCAGGACTCTAACGTATCAGGATTGGGGAGTCTTGAACTCTGTGGGTTCCAGCTGCCGGACAAGGGGTCCCCAGGCTGGCAAACCTGCCCTGGGGCCTGGGGAGGCTGAGCCCCCTCCGGGAAGCTCGGTGCTGACTACGGGAGGTGGGCCAGGTGGGGCAGTGGTGACGCCCGGCTGTGCTCGGTTACAGTTGACAGGGTGAGTGGGGCAGGGTCTTAGGAGGGAAAGGGGCGGTCAAGAGGAGGACCCCCAGGCAGACATGCTCTCGATGGCCATGGATGACCTGTTAACAGCTATGCCCTCAGTGTCAGGCCAGCGTTGGCCAGAGAACGTTCCAGAAGGGGTGTTGGGTAAGGCTCTGTGGGCATCGACAGGGGCTGAGGACAAGGGGCCCGTACCGATGACCTGCACTTCCTCCTGATGGTGGAAACGAGGTCAGCAGGGAGTGGGTGGCAGCTGGGAGCTGAAGCTGGGGTGAGTGGACAGCGTGTGGCAGCCGCTGTGGGATGGAGAAGATGCTGAGCGTATGGAGGGCCAGCCTGGCACACAAGAGGGGCTTCACAAACCTGCAGCAGCATGTCAGGGGGCCGCCCAGGCTGGGTGCTGCAGACCCCCCACGAGCCTGCAGCCAGTGGCTTCGTTCTCCCTGACCGTCCCCGATGTCCATCTCAGGCCAGCCTGGGTCTGCCCCCTCTGCCACTGTGCGCCTTCCTCCAGTCCACCCATGTCTCTTGTGGGAGCCTGGGTTGACTGACGTACTCTCTTGGCTTTAGAAGGGTGATTCCCGCGCTGCAGCCTGAGGGGCGTGTCTACACCAGGCGGCCCCTCTGGACCCCTGTGGGCAGCCTTGAGCACGTGCTGATGGCCCTGTCCCCCAGCCAGCCTGCACCGACTACACCACTGCTTCACTCCAGAGCCTTCTGTGGCTCCCTAGCACCCTTGATCCCAGTCCCAGCTGCTTGGACCTGGCCATGTGGCCTCTTCTCCCTGCTCTCTCCTATCTGCATGCCCCAGACCCCTGCCCCCGAGCAGTCTGATACCTTCTGCCATGCCACACCCTCGTGCTGCAGGGCCTATGGAGTGCCCTCCTCACTTTCCTTTCTGTTGCAATTTTCCCACCTCAACTGTTGGCTCGTCCAGGAAGCTTTCTGGACCTTCCCAAGGACTGGATTTTCCCCTCCTCTTTGACTTCATATGCCTCGTTGACATTTCCATCCTGGGAGCCTAATTTGATTTGCCAGTAGATCTTGCCTGAGATGAGCACCATCATTGGCACAGGTGAGGAGACGGGCTCAGGTCCAGACACCTGCCAGAGATCACCCAGCTGGTAAACTCGAGAGCTGGGAAAGGGCCCAGACTCAAGGTGCAGGTGGCATCTGCTGGAATCAAATACCCCTCATCTCCCATTTGGACTACAGCTAGCCTGGAGCTGAGGAAATCTAAACCCACAGAAGGCAGCTCACATTGGACTAGGCAGGCCCGAGGCAGCTATATAGCTGCTCCTGCACGGTTCTTGTCCAGCATCTCCAACATGGCACCTTCCCTGGGGACCCAGATCAAGTGGGCCACCCCTGCTGCTCACAGCCCAGCTCTCCTGGTCAGCTCTGGGGAGAGAAGCTGACCACTACACTGCACCCAGCAATATCCTTCCTTCCAGACTCTGCTCATCCAAGAGCCACCAAGACTCACTTTTAAGTTAGATCATCCATCCATCTTTCAATCCATTCATCCACCCATCCACCCACCCACCCACCCATCCATCCATCCACCTATCCATTCACACATCCATCCATCCATCCATCCATCCACCCACCCACTCACCCATCCATCCATCCATCTATCCATCCACCCACTCACCCATCCACCCACCCACCCATCCATCCATCCCTCCCTCCCTCCATCCATCCACCCCCCCACTCCCCCACACCCCACCCCATCCATCCATCCACCCACTCACCCATCCATCCATCTATCCATCCATCCATCCACCCACCCACCCATCCATCCATCCACCAACCCACTCACCCACCCACCCATCTATCTATCCATCCACACATTCACCCAACCATGCATTCATCCATCCATCCTTTTGTTCCATTGTTTATTTGATGGCCATGAACTCTGTGCTCATTTGGCACCAAGGCCCTGCATAGAGGATGCCAAAAGTGCAGGACCATCCTAATATACCCTCTAGAAGCGCCCCTCTGAAGAGTGAGACAAGGGGGATGCCAGTGACCCCATGCAAGCTGTGAGGGACAGGCTGGGTCATTGGCAGGTTCACCTGGACAGGCTTGTGGGGAGGGCACAAAACAGATGGCAGAATTGAAGAAGAGCTAGGGGCTGGAGCGGGACTATGGTGTACAGGGAGAAGGGACCAGCCAGTGCTGGGCTGGACGGCCCCAGGCCCACTCTGCTCCCTTGCTCAGGACATCTAGGGGGTGCAAGGCTGGGCCAGGCCCAGGAAACCCTAGCCTGGGCCAGCAGCTGGGCGCCCTGACAGATGAGGCCGACCTGGCCCAGGCTTTGTGGCTCTCTCCATCTGCTCCCTGCTGGGAATGCTTTTCCCTCTCCGGCTGAGCCAGCACCTGCAGCCTACCTGTCCCCAGCGACCTGGCATGGAGACCATATGCCTCGGCTTCCCCGATCTGGAAGGGGAGAACAGGAGTGTGTGCATCACGGGGCTCCTGGGAAGCCAGGGAGTTTCGGGTGGAGTTCAGCTGGGGCGGCTGTCAGCCTCCGTTCCTCATGTCCCTGGGTGTGTGGAGAAGACAAACTATGGGGAGGCCAGAAACATGCGGTCCAAAGTTTCCTGAGCATCCTGAGGCCCGCCATGTCTGGTGGGAGAACCTCCTCTTTTCCATGTGAACGTGGGGCTAGGGGATATGGGGCCCCTGGGCGTGGGGCCCGTGGATGTAGGGCCCATGGAGGTGGGGTCCGTGGGCGTGGACTCCGTGACACACCCAGGGGCACACACGAGAGCAGCAGCTGCACAACCGCACTGGCAAACCAGGCCAAGCGCAGGAAGCAGCCCCGTGCGGTCACGCCGACGGACAGGAGATGGACGGGGGGATGCCTGTCGTGCTGTGTCATGCCAGGCTGTTTCTGCTGGGCGCCCTGCCTTGAGCACCTTCCCTGAGGGCGCTCACTTCATCAGACAGGCAAAATGATGGAAGGTTGGGGCGCTGGGGTGGTCTAAACAGGGGGCAGGGAGGGCGCCTTTGAGGGAGGGAGCTGGGGGTGGGGCACGGGCCCCGTAGGAGTCAGGGGTGAGGCCGACGGGGCCTCTGGTCCGGAGGCTCAGCAGGGAGGCAGGCGGAGCTTGGGGACCTTCTCCCAGGGTCAGAGGAGGCCCAGGTCCCAGCTCACGTTATTTTTTTTTTTTTGACTTTTTATTTTGAAATAATTTTAAACTTATGGGATGATTGTGAAAGGAATTAAAAATAATTAATAATAAAATAATAATAAAAATAATTAGATACCCCTCCCAGAGGTCCCCATGTTTACCGGCTTTTAACCTTCTGTCACATTTGTGCCATCAGTCCACCCTGACTCACGTCTCCTCGTCTGTCTGTCTGTCCAGCTGCCCCAGGGCTGGAGGCTGCCACCAGGGCGGCAGGCTGTCGAGGGGGCAGGGAGTTGGCCGGCCTGCCGAGGCTGCGTAGGGGTTCCGGCCTTGATGTCTTTGGGGGCTCCGGCCTTGACGCCTTTGGAAATGATGCACAAAGCCCAGTTAATCCTGCGCAGGCCAAGAGGGCCAGGGGTCAGCCCGGCCACCGGGGCGAGGGGGCGACACCCACGCACCTGCCCCTCCCCGTGACTTCCGCGAGGACTGGAACCTGTTTGCCCCGGGGAAGCAGGGAGCCTGAGGGCCGAGCACCCTCGAGGTGGGGCCCCCTGGCCTGGCGGGGTCCACAGGGGCGCCCATCAGCAGAGGACAGGGTGCTCAGCTGGGGTTCCCCTCTCCTTCCTCCCTTAATTGAACTAATTGGGGCTTGCCTGGTGGCCTGGGGCCTTCGCGCTGACTTATTAGGCCAGTGAGGCTCTTTCCAGGTGGCCCTAAGCAGCATCTGGGGGTGGGGGTTGGGGCCAGAGGACCCCAAGGGAGGGGTGCTGCCTGGGAGACCCCAGAGACTGGCCCCCTGGGAAGACTGGCTCCCAGCTTCGAGGACTCATTTGTCTCCAGGCTGTGCAGACTGAGGTCCAGCCTTCCTACAGGCGTTCATTCATCACTCATCCCAGGGTCAGCGCCCACCAGGACACTGGCGTTGAAATTCCGGCTTGGGTCTGAGTCCCAGATCTGGGGGCCCCCGACACATATATTGGGAAAATGGGAAAATAAGAGCATATCCTAAATGGATCCATGCAGGGAGATGGCCGAGTGCCCAGCCCCAGCAGAACCCAGAGGGCCCCCGCCCAGCTCACATCCCCCGCTGGGGAGCCTGGTGGCCTCGAGGCCCCACACTGCCCATGGAACTGACCTCCGGCCCCCCATGCCCGCGGCCTGCAGCCCTGTTTGCCACCTGCCCCCCGGGGCCCCCTGGGCATGCCCTTCCTCATCCCCTGCTCACCACGTCCCCTCCCCTCTCCTGACCAGCACCCTCGGGACCTTCGCAGGCCTCCGGGGGCTACTCTAGGGGCTGCCAGAAGGAGTGGGCAGCTGACAACCGCAGTGTCTCGTGCTCTGGGCATCAGCAGCCCAAACGCATGGCGTTGGCCCTGCTCCCTCCCGGCCTCTCCAGCTCTGGAGCCCCTGCTCCCGTGACTGTGGCTGTGTCCTGCCCGCCTCTGCTGCCATCCTCACGGGCCTTCTTCCCTCTCTGTCCCAAAAGCTCCCCCTCCTTTCCCTTAGGAAGACTCCAGCCCTTGGGTTCCAAGGCCCCTTTGAATCCTGAGTCGCCTTGTCTTAACCACCCACATGCCCACAGACCCACTTTCCAGATAAGGTCCCGCTCACGGGGTTGGGGGTTAGAGCTCGAGCATGCCTTCGTGGAGGTCTTGGTTCCATCCGCAGAAACTTCTACCTCAATGTGTTTCGGGTCAACTTCTCCTACCAGGCCCTTACGGTGCAGACTTGGCCCATTTCATCAGTGACTTGGAAAGTTCCTGGGATGAGAAGGCTCTGAGGTCAGAGTGGGACCAGCCCCCCGGCTGGCAGCGGAGGGGTGATTTCTGGGTCTGGATCAGCATGGCTTCAGCAGGGGGCTCAGAGGAGCATGGTGGCGGCCAAGGTGGCAGCCAAGGTGGAGGCCAAGATGGCGGCTAAGCTAGAGGCCAAGATGGAGGACAAGGTGGAGGCCAAGATGGCGGCCAAGCTGGAG
>PVIY010046948.1:0-18154 GCA_004026745.1 Myrmecophaga tridactyla
TATCTCATTTGAATTGTTGGTTTGTTCCTTTGACTGGGTCATATCTTCAATTTTCCTAATGTGATTTGTTATTTTTTGCTGGTGTCTGAGCATTTAATTACCTTAATTAGTTTATTCTGGAGATTGTTTCCACTTCTTTCCCCCCCTAGGATTTTCTTGCTGGATGACTTTGTTTTCTATCTGTTCTTTGACATTCAGTTCGCTTATTCTAGTCCTCTAGCTTAGGTTTTAATAGATCTTCTATTAAACAAGGTGAAGACAGAGGATAGATTGTTGGCTGGCTTTAATCGCTTCCCTTTTCCAGACCCTGGGGTCTGAATTCCTTGAGGGAGGGACTCCACCTGAGCTGGGCCCCACCCCTCTCCTGGGGAAAGACACAGGCTCCAGAGAAGCTCTCAGAAAAGCCTGTTTCTGCCTATGCCTGGGGCAGTGGAGCCTGAGAAGCCTTGTAGCTGTATCCAAAGAGTAATCAATCTGTAGAAATACAGCCACAAAAGAGAAAAAGAAAATTCCTTTTCAGAGCAGGACCCCATTCCTTGGGTTTGCCAATCAAGAGCTTAAGTTGGTATGTTACTCTGTGTCTCTCCAGGTCCTATGTGCCCCCTCCTTTCCTGCAGGGCCCAGACCTTTACAGATCCAAAAAAATCTGTTTTTTATTTTCTTTTTCCATCAGTCCTGCCCCCTGTGTGCCAGGGCAAAAACCAGAGACCTCCCCTTTTACTGGAGGTTCAGCTGAACTGGGGGCCTATTTTTTAGTGTCAGAATTTGTTAATTAATCCACAATTGGCATTTGGTAACACTCAGCCCCTGCTGTTAGTTAAGTCTCTTTCCTTTCCCCTCTGGAAAGCAGCCTGTGGGGGAGGGGTGCTGGCTGCTGTGGCTTGTGGAACTCATGGTTCTGGGGGGCTTGCAGCTGGTCCAGCTGGTCTAGACTGGGGTACGCTGTGTGTCTGGTCACTGATGTGGCCCCAGGAGCTGTTCTGTACTGTTCCTGGTTATTTAGTAGTTGTTCTGGAGGATGAACTAAAATCCATACCTTGTTAAGCTGCCATCTTGGATCAGACTCAAGAAACTTTCTTTAATATATTTTTATTATTCGTACAAAAGTTCTCTTGTTCATAAGTTTTGATTCCAAAGGACTTGAAGTTGCCCTTGAGAAGACATTAAATAATTGAGGGTTTTTAACCCACAGAGCAATTGTAAAATTAATAAAATGTTGCAGGCTTTGCTTAAGCATCTGAAAATTCTATTGGCAGTTCTGCATTTAATAAGACATACTTCAAAGTAGCTTCTTGACAGGGCAGAATGGTTTCTCCATGATGAAAAGATAAGCGTTTGCCTCAATAGTGAAATAATTAATAACTTAATTTGGTGAATTAAAAATGGGCCAGTGATGACTTGAAATGCAAATTCATCCTTCTAGAAGGATGACGAGCTTAGATATAAAGACGATATCTAAAGTTAATGAGAGCAAATGGCAAGGCTGCAGGGACTTAAGTATTTTCTGTATATATGACTCTTGGAAGAGAATCTTCACTGACAGCATATTTGAGCTGAAAGGAATTGTAGATATAATCTAGTCCATCCCCTTTTATTCTACAGATCTGAGAACAGAGATTCAGGTTTGAAGTGACTTACCAAAGGACCCTTCATCAATGGAAGCATCTGATTTCATTTAATGGGGCACATGTTTAATTATATTTCCCATAATTCACTGAGACAACTTCGATAACTTTACATATGGGCTTTCCCTTTATTTTTAGAAGTGATTCTTGGATTTTTTTTTATTGTAAAGTTAATGCTTGCCATATAAAATTTAACACTGTACATTTAAAGTAGTCTTTTAATCTGTTTCTTATCCTGAAGCTATAATATTTAATTCACATTGATAATTGTATATTTCCAAAAAATCTCAGAGCATCACCTGATGATCTATTATACAGAGCATGTAAAACCTTGGTCCCTGTATCCTAGTCATCAATGCATTAGCATTCAGCTTTTGCACTAGTGCCTGGCAGGTGAATTTTAGCAGTAGGAGCTTTCTCCTGATTTTATATCCAGAGATTGACACAGGAACCTGTGTGCCTGCTTTGGTATCCAAAGGAAGATGTCAGCACTGTGGCTAGCAGACCATTGCATAAAGAGGTAGAGTTTATGAGATTATTAAAATATCTTCCATCCTTATTATGGAGAAGGGATTGTCAGAGGATAGATGAGAACTCCTGACCCAAGAATCTTACTCTCTAAAAGTTCAGTTGAGTTGGTGAGGCCCCAAACCCACCCAGCCCTAGGAAATGCTGTAAGTTACCTTTTGTTGTTTCAGGAAGACATAATTAACTGGGTTTTCAGACCCTGATGTCCATGACTGAGGGGTTTCTAGTGAGCAAATAGAGGCTGTCGAGACCTTTTGAAAGACACTATGTGTTTTGGATGATACAGCAGTATATTCCATGAACTGTCCTCTCATATTAGCAATAATTCAGGCAAACAGGTCATTTAGCTTCATTTCTGCAAGAGATCTGGAAGTTTGAAGTTTTCATTAAGGTTTCTGAACCATCCAGAAATGTTGCCATCATAGAGATACAATTGCTGTCTTTAGGATAGGAATCCATTTTCATAGCTAACTTGTTCAAAAGGCATACCATGGCACCATGATTTTTATGTTTCTTGTTCTGTTTTTCTCCAGTGATACTTAAAATCCTTGATTTTTATTCTGGAGTGTACCAGGAGTATATTGTTAGGATGAAAAAGCAATCTTAATGTAATGGGAAATGTATTTTCTTTATCACAGAGAAATGTAGAACAAATGAGGGAGGGACCAAATAAAAATCTCATTTCTTAATTCCAGTGTTTGAAGTGGGGTGAGATGGGGCTGGCAGAAGAACATGTTTAGATTGTCGTAATTGTGTTTGAATTTCTCGTTAGAGCTCTTACTTTTCAATAGAAGCTTTGGGTAAGCAGCACAAATGTCTTAGTTAAGCCTGTCCTTTTGTGTGTGTTCGGAAGACTTGGAGTAGAGTGGATTGGAGTCTGAGGACAAACTCTGCTACTGTCTGTCTGCTTTTCCTCGGGTGATCATTTTCTCCTCTCTAGGCATCAGTTTCTCCACCCAGATCATGGATTTTTTTTTTTTTTTTTGCATGGGCTGGCATTGGGAATTGAACCTGGGTTTCCAGCATGGCAGGATAGCACTCTGCCTGCTGAGCCACCATGTTCCACCCCATATGTGGATTTTAACATCAACTTAAGCTGATGGTTCTCAAATTGATGGGGTGAAAATATCTTAAATTTGCCATATCATCTCAATCAATTTTTTTTATTATAATTGCTATGAGTTATATTGTCTCCATAGAAAATTCATGTTTAGCTGAATGGGTGAATAGATCTATTCATTTCCAATGCACCATCTTTGATTTCCTTTGTACAGTTAGGGCAATGCCTTTATCCCCTGCTATTTCAGCTAATTCACATGTTATTTCCTTACTACTGTTATTTTATCATGTGAGTGTGTGTAAATGGGGAGGGGAGGGGAAAGTAGTCCTTACTCACCATTGCAACCTCCTTGTTCCTATTCCTATTTTCCCCAACTCTGTGATCCAGCCATACTGACCTTAATCCTTCCCAATACTTATCGTGTTTTGTCCTGCCATAGGGTATTTGCATGTCCTAAACCGAAATTCAGCATTTCCTTCAATTCAATATATGTACTGATCTCCAGTACTTTTTTTTTGGCATGGACAGGCACTGGGAATCGAACCTGGGTCTCCAGCATGGCAGGTGAAAACTCTGCCTGCTGAGCCACCATGGCCCACCCTGAACTCCAGTACTGTTACTAGCTACCATGACATTGTCAAGAATAGAAATCACAGATATATTCATATCCCATTATACTTGTCGCAGCCATCTCAAAAGATTATTTATGCTCATTATTACTTTAAAATTATGCTTATTAAATCTGTTCCTTAAACTTATTTTTAAGGCATTAATAGAGAAGGATGTGTATGTATAGAAAGCAGCATCACAATTTTTTTAACAGTTTGATTACTTCATTTAACATATCTGGTTTCTATCATAAGTTATGTGTTTTTTCATATGCATTTAAAGGCATTATCCTAAGGGATCCATAGGCTTCACCAGCCATCCCAAGTGATTTCAAAGCAACAAAAAGCTTAAGAACACGTGTATGAGACCATAAGTTAGAGAGAGCAGGGGCTGTATGTGTTTTGCTCCTCATAGCTCATGGCATAATGCAGGTACTAAATACAAATATGTTGAGTGAATAAATACAAAAATAGAAGGTTGGAGAAAATAACCCTTCACTCAGGGATCTAGTAACTTGATATAACCTGCTGACATTTAATGCTTGAAAGGAAAGGTGTACAAATCTTGTATCTAATGAAATTACTTTGGGCTGCAAATAACAGAAACTTGTCTTTGGGAAATGTATGTCCTCACGTGTAAACATCAATGCTGACCAAGCTTCAGGTGCTGTGGGAGCATGTCTCAGTGGGCCGTCAAGAACCCCGGTCCTAGGCGGGCAGCAGTGGTTCGGTGGCAGAGTTCTTGCCTGCTGTGCTGGAGACCTGGGTTTGATTCCTGGAGCCAGCCTGTGCAAAAGCAAAACAAAACAAAAAGAACCCAGGTCCTTTCCATTTCTCTGTTGTACTGTTTACAGGGTCAGGCTCACAAGATGGTGCCAGTAGCCACTGGGACCCTATGCTTCTTTTTTGGGGGGGTGTGGGTGGGGTGTATGGTCCGGGTCTCCCGCATAGAAGGCGAGCATTCTACCACTGAACCACATGTGCACCACCCACCCTCATGCATCTTTACTTCTGTCCAAGAGAAAGGAAGGGAGACATTTGCTTCCAAACATGGGGAATAAATGTCCATACCCTGGACCAGTAGTATTTGTCAGGATAATGCCATGTTTTAATTACCTAAGGCTTTACATTGAGGAGAGGAAGACTCAAAGATAAGCAAAGGAACACCAAAACCCTGCTAGAAAGAAGAAAGGGAAAAATGTTGGAAAGATATATTGGTTTCCTAGGGCTGTCAAGTGATGACCACAAACTGGGAGGTTTAAAACAACAGAATTGTATTCTCTCACTACTCTGGAGTCCAGAAGTCTGAAATCAGGTTGTCAACAGGGCCATGCTTCCTCTGAAAGGTCTAGGGTTATTCTTTGCCTCTCCCAGCCTATGGTAGCCCCAGGAATTCTTTAGTTTGTGGTAGCATAACTCCAATCTCTGCCTCCCTCTTTTGTTTTTTAATTTTTATTAATAAAACCAATCAACATATAATATGAACATTCTTTTTTATCACATAGTTGTATATTCATCATCATGATCATTTCTTAGAACATTTGCATCAATTCAGAAAAAGAAATAAAAAGAAAACAGAAAAAAAAGTATACATACCATACCCCTTACCCCTCCCTTTCATTGATCACTAGTATTTCAATCTACTAAATTTATTTTAACATTTGTTCCCCCCATTATTTATTTATTTTTAATCCATATGCTTTACTCATCTGTCGATAAGTTAGATAAAAGAAGTATCAGACACAAGGTTTTCACAATCACATAGTCACATTGTGAAAGCTATATCCTTATGCAATCATCTTCAAGAAACATGGCTACTGGAACACAGCTCTCCATTTTCAGGCAGTTTCCTCTAGCCTCTCTGTTATGCCTTAACTAAAAAGGTGATATCTATTTAATGCGTAAGAATAACCTCCAGGATAAACTCTCGACTCTGGAATCTCTCAGCCACTGACGCTTATTTTGTCTCATTTCTCTCTTCCCCCTTTCAGTTGAGAAGGTTTTTCTCAATCCCTTGGTGCTGAGTCTCAGCTCATTCTAGGATTTCTGTCCCACGTTGCCAGGAAGGTCCACACCCCTGGGAGTCATGTCCCACGTAGATAGGGGGAAAGCAGTGAGTTTGCTTATTGTGTTGGCTGGAGAGAGAGGCCATATCTGAGCAACTTCTTTTTCTCTTGGGGGTGACTCTTAGGCCTAATTTTAAGTAGGCTTGACCTATCCATTGTGGGGTTAAGTTTCATATGAACAAACCCCAAGACTGGGGGCTCAGCCTATTGCTTTGGTTGTCCCCACTGCTTGTGAGAATGTCAAGAATTCTCCACTTGGGGAAGTTGAAATTTCCTTTCTCACCATCCCCCTGAAGGGGACTTTGCAAATACTTTTTTATTCACTGTTCAAATCCTTCTGGGATTTATCAATCTGCCACCCTCTTCACATGGCCTTCTTCCTGTGTCTCTCTGTTCTCTGAGTTCAAATCCCCACCTCAGGCACACCCTAATCCAAGAAGATCTCATTTTAACTTGATTACATCTCCAAAGACCCTATTTCCAAATACAGTCACCTTCACAGGTACAGGATGTTAGGATTTCAACTTATCTTTTGGGGAGATACAGTTCAATCCATGATAGTAGGTGACCAGTAGAGCCAGTGACATATGTGTCTCTTCCTGGAGGCTCTTGTGAGAGGACATTAGCAGAACAAATGTCATTATACCTTTGTTAAACACTCATCTTTGCAGAAGAGGATGAGGGGAGAGCCTATAAGTAACAGGATAATATTTTATCAGCAGCTGGGCTTTACATGCCCTTTCAAATGGAATTTCACACAAGAACAGGCAGGAGAAGCAGTGGCTTCCTGCTCTTTGGATTAACTCCCCCCCCTTGGAATCAGGTGACACAATGAATTGGGTTGTATACACTGTGGAAGAAAGGAAATATAATGAACACCACAATTTAACACAGTGATTTTCTGTTTTGTCATATTTTATTCTTCATATTCATTTAGTATCCATCTCTCCGATTATCATCTACAGGGGAGATGAAAAGGAAAGAACTGAAAGTCAGAAAGCGTCTATCTGTAATTACGTACAGATTCATGTGCCTGCCACCAAAAGGAGAGATACCATCTCACAGAGGTAACAATGTCCTTCTCTCCAGTGCTGGCCCGTGATCCATGCTTTCAGCACCAGGGACTCCTCGTGTATAATTAGTTTTCCATTGACTTCTTGAAATTTTAACTCTTGGAATAGAAATCTTTAAGAAGATACAATTGTAGTTAATTTGCCTGCTACTGTTCATAATAAAGAAAATTGTTTCAGAAGAAATTGCTTTTTTATAAGTTAGAATTCTCTAAGGTAGACTGGTAGTCAATGTGGAATTCTTTGAAGCATGCAAGTTTTGTGCTGTTTCTTGCAGAAAATCAGAGTATTCTACCATGGCCACCATCCACTGGTAATTACTCGAGCCACCTATATAACTTTCAGAGGCTTGCTGACATGTTTGCATATGAATTCGTGAACTTTCAAAAGTTATAGGTTGGAGTAGGCCATGGTGGCTCAGCAGGCAGAGTTCTCTCTGGAGACCCAGGTTTGATTCCCAGTGCCTGCCCATGCAAAATAAGAAAAAAAAAAGTCACAGGTTGCTCCAATAAAACTAAGTATCTACTGTCCAAAGGGGCAAAATTTTTGAGAGCTCCTTGCATTTGGAGAAATGGGACATAGAATCTCAGTTATCAGATTTACCTACAAATCTGATGTAGACAGTATCTAATAGAGTTCTAGCCAGTTAGAGCCACCATCAAATATTGTCGTGACACCTGTTAGCCTTTTGGGCAAATTCGTCTATTTCTCAGTTGGTACAATCAAGCTTAGAGTTATTTCCCAAAGAGCTGGATCCACACATGGTTAAGTACAAACATTTGCTTATTTAATTTTTTAAAAAAATCAGTCTTTCAATTCAGCACTTACTTCTTACAAGCCTGAGGCTGCTTTTTGAAATCCAAAAAAGTAAGATTAGCCTTGGTTCATGCATTACGATACTTATTGAAGGTTTGTTTTCCTGAGTACCCTCTAGCTCAAAAATTTTGACTAGTTTATGATGTGTTGCAGAGATCAAGATCCTCAAGAGGGCATAAATAGCATTGGGAATTCCACAGATTATCCTGCTTGGTTTTGTTACCTCCCAGAGAAAAATCGTACAAATGAGTTAGATTTCCAGAACACTCATGGATGTGATGTCTCATATTTTTCTCCATCATAGTATCATACTACGTGATTTACATATTTGTTTTATTGTCTTTCTCCCCTCTTCTGCCCTTGAGTGTAAGGTCTAGGAAGATACGATTATAGTCTGCTTCTCCCCTATTATTGCATTTGTCACGATTGCAATCAAGTAGAGAGGCAGGATGCAGGTTAATTTGATGCTACTGAAAAGATGCACATGTTTTAAAAAATTAAATTCGTACATGTTTAAGATTTAACTATATAACTCATTATTAATGAAGTCAGCCGGCAGTTGTTACAACCAATTCAAAGGAGAAGTCAAAGTCACACAAATGTATAGGGAGTAAAGAAAGGTTGAAATTAATGGACAAATGACACAAAATTGACTTTTTCTCTGCCAGGGGAGAAGAGAGGGAAGTGAATTGAATCTTCACTGGACAAAATGTATCTCTTCATTTGTAGACAAGAATCATTTTACATTGGTGTGCATTATCTACAATTTACAGAAGTTGTAAAATAGTTCAAAGGTGATGAAAAGTTAGGTCAGATAACCTGAAAGGGCTTGCTGTGAACAATGCATTGTTTTCCATTGGAGACACCAGTATTTTGGTGAAAAAGCATTTTGCTTTTCACCAAATTTTCTTATAGTCTTCTCCACACTTTTTGGCTGAAAATAATCTCAAAGAAAGTTTATTCTAGATCAGAACATAAGGCTGATTTCATTAGGTGTGGCTTTGTTATTTACACAAGTGTATCAAGGGAGCTAATTTTCAATGTAGGACTGCTCAAGTTTGTGCTGCTGGCAGTTTCTGTAAGGAATCTCAGATTGCACTTGTAAAGTGCAGATTTGCCATCTTGAGCTAGGAAGATAGCCCACCAAGTTTTACCTATAGTAAGTATAAGTTTGTGCAAGTTCTTCTTTTCTCGAAGTCTCCAGAACTCTAAGATTTTTGGCCTAAACGAAAGTGACAGTCCTCACCACCTGTAGTGCCAGGACCCTGTAAAGCCAGGTACAGACCCAGCTTTCCTGGGAGGGCTCCATAAAAGGCAGTCACAGTTTCTTAAATATGGCTTGCCACACCTGATTAATTGTGCATCATTTTCAAATATGACATTTCAGGGAAGGCCTTGGTTATAACCAACATTTCCAATTATGTTCCAGTAAAAAGGCAGCCAGACTCTTACTGGATCCATGTAAAGTAGAGGGATACCATACAAGTTTGTAAATTGGGAGAGGGGGAGCATGGAAAGGGGAAAAAGCATATATCATTTACAAGTATTTCGGTTTCCCAAAGCAGAGCCTATCTGATTGTTTTGAGTACAGATAGCAAAAAAAAAAAAAAAGAAAAGAATGTCCTTATTTATTGAAAAAATACAACATTGGTACAACATCAGCAGTATTGTAGACAACACAATAAAACTTCCCTCATTACTTCATTCAGGCCTGGGCAATTAATTCATATTCACTTGGCCTTTGGGGTAGCAGTCTCAGGAAATGGTCAGATTCTTGATGAAAAAGAGTTTTGGAAATCAAGGCAAGGCCTGAAAGTTGTCTAAAACATGCCATCACAAGCCTAATAGCAATCCTTTTCTGCAGAGCTTTTTAAAGGTCCTGCTTTGTTGAAGACCCAATCTGGCCTGTAGATGATGGCAGAACCTTCAGGGATGCCGCAGCATAAAACAGAAGCTACCTGAAGATGACAGAGATTTAAAATGGCTGAGGTTAATTTATTACTGATAATTTCCAAATGTGAAAGGTCTAATGGGAATTCATATCTTGAGTAATGCAACAAACAAGGAAATTAAGTTGTATCTGGCATGCAAAACAAGATAATAAAGACAATCAAAAGAACTTTTTAGATAAAATGACTCTGAGGATCATTGTTTCAGCTAGTTTCAAAGAAGAGACAGAATGTTACATATAATTTATAAAAAGTGAATAAGCATAGTATATACCCATAAAACACCAAGAATATAGCAGTCCTTGATATGTTTTCAGTGTGTCTGAATGTAGAGTGTGAAGGAGACAAAACACACTTAAACACACTCCAATTACAGCTGCTTTAGAGCAACAAAACCTTTTCTTTTCCTTGAAAAACATAAGGTGTGCACAGTTATATTTCTCTGAAACTATTGCTCCTGAGTAGAGTCTCAACCACTTAAGTGAATTAGAATTTTTAATCCATAGCTTTGCAAACGCCACACATCCCACATTCAGCTGCTCCAAGTGGCAAACGTGAATACATTTACTGACATGGTCCAAAGTGTAGCCTCTGCAAAAGAACAGAAGGACATAAATCAGTACATCACTGTTCTGTGTGACTTAGAAATGATCTAGTCCAAAAATACAGACAAGCAGGGAAATGGATTTTAGCAGGTGAAGGAAGGGGTGGGGGGTAGAGTGAGAGAGTGCTGAAGTCTAGCCTTGAGTAGGGGAGAGTAGATAGGATTTGGAGGAAGGGTGACACAGTAACCAAAGACTTGAAGACTGACAGGCCCCCCCCTCCTCACCAGGGGGGAGGGCGGAGTACATGGATGCCATGTTGGTGGGAGGGGATAGAAGCTGGCAGAGATTTCTTTCTGGTCCTTAAAGTAGAAAGCAAGGGCGGTGGCTGAGTGTGAGGGTTGGGGCACAGGGTTGGAGTTTTGAGGAGAGGGAACAATGCATGAAATTGTCACCTAAACAGTGGGAGTGTGTTGGACTAGAAATATAGAGTGAATGTTGGTGAACATCAAGAACCCATTTGCACTGAGTAGTGATGTATTTAAAGTGAAAACCAGACAGCTTGGGGACCACACTTTGAGCACCATGCCCTTAAAATAAGGAAAAATAAACTAAGCGATGCCAGGAAGGAATTAAGTTCTGGATATAGTGAGGCCTATTTCTACTTGATTATTGATACCAAATAGATTCCCAGTTCTTTAATGTTGGTTGTGGTTGACCTAGCCTCACTTAGAACAGACTTAACAACTGCTTCCTGATGCTTGGTGTTCTTATATCTTAACTTCTTTTCTTATGAAAATAAGGATGGCCATTCAGCAAATATGACTGAACATGTCTTATTGTAGGTGAGGTGATTGGGAGAATTTGTGGATAAATGTCTTGGGTAAAAGCTTGACTTTTAAGTCTAAAATCCATACAGAATTTTAAACTTAAGTGGTGGCAACTGTCTCTGGAAACCATTCCTTAAAAAAAAAAAATTACAAAGCCATTCAGGTATTATCTATTGAATAAGAATTGTCTATAACATGCATGTTATTTAAAGTACTTTGGGCCCCCCAAAGCCAACTGACATAGCAGCCCATTCCCAGGAAGTTCCAGTGGCCCTGCTGACCTCAGGTTCAGTTTAGTCAAGTGGACTAAAATTATTCTGCAAATTGAAATAAATGGATAGTATTTTCTAATCTTGCAATGGGATTAGGAATTTGCATTTATGTTTTCATTTCTTTAAAATACAGGGCATTGGTTCTTGCCTGCCATGTTGAAGACCCAGGTTCATTTCCTGGTGCCTGGCCATGCAAACAAAAAAAACCAAAAAAAACCATGCCCTTGGCCATGAAATCACTGATATAATTAAATGACTTGCTGTGTATTTGGGGGAAGTTTTTAGCTTTTAGGGGGTAATGGGCTTAACAAAAAGAAGTGTACCAGAAAAATGTAAGTCAGGTTTTACAAGGTGGCAAAATGGATTAGGTGGAGGATATGTACCTATGCTGGTTTGAAAGGATGTATGCCCCCTAGAAAAGCCATGTTTTAATCAAAATCCCATTTCATAAAGGTAGAATAATCCCTATTCAATACTGTATGTTTGAAACTGTAATCAGATCAACTCCCTGGATGATGTGATTTAGTCAAGAGTGGTTGTTAAAATGGATTAGGTGACGACATGTCTCCACCCATTTGGGTAGGTCTTGATTGGTTTATTGGAGTCCTAAAAGAAGGAAACATTTTGGAGAATGGGAGATTCAGAGAGAGCAGAGAATGCTGCAGCACCACGAAGCAGAGAGTTCACCAGCCAGCAACCTTTGGAGGTAAAGAAGGAAAATGCCTCCCAGGGAGTTTCATGAAACAGGAAGCCAAGAGAGAAAGCTGGCAGATGATGCTGTGTTTGCCATGTGCCTTTCCAGCTGAGAGAAAAACTCTGACCATGTTCACCATGTGTCCTTCCAGCTGAGAGAGAAGCCCTGACTATGTTTGCCATGTGCCTTCTCACTTGAGAGAGAAACCCTGAACTTCATCAGCCTTCCTGAACCAAGGTATCTTTCCCTGGATAGATGCCTTTGATTGGACATTTCTATAGACTTGCTTTAATTGGAACATTTTCTTGGCCTTAGAACTGTGAACTAGCAACTTATTAAATTCCCCTTTTTAAAAGCCATTCTGTTTCTGGTGTATTGCATTCCAGCAGCTAGCAAACTAGAACAGTACCAAAAAAGCAACTTGGGATTTTATCTTATTTTCATAGTTCATGCCACTGTGTCTTGCCTATTCCATTTTCCCTGTAGAAATCTAAATGCCTACAGATAACAGCCAAAGGCAATGTGTTTGTACAGGTGAAAGATTTTTTGTTCTATTTATTTTTTCCATCTTCCCCTGGAGTCATCACTCTATGTTTTGGGGTAGAAGATTACACCCAGCAGATCATAGTTGGGTGAAATGCCGCTTGAGCCATCCTGGGCCTGACCAACCATAGAACAAATACTGAAAAAGATATTTATAATATAGTAATAGTTTTTGGTTCACTAGAAATAGCCAGGCCAATGGAGTACCATCTCCTCTTAAATATTTAGATATCATTTTTATGCAGATATTCTCTAAAAGCAGTCTTAGAGAATAGGTAGAGAGGACGTGTGTATTTCCTCATGGATCATATTCAAGTCTACAAATGTGCATGAGTTTTCTAAATCTTCACGTTACTTCCATTTGCTGAGTCTGCTATTCTTTATCTGTTAAATGGAGATACAAATAGTACTTTGCTTCTTAGATTGTTGTGAAATTAAATTAATCAATCCACATAAACTACCTGGAACTGTGCCTAGTAAATAGTAAACACTACCAAGTATTTTGTAAAACTTTTGCCATATTGTGTGAAGGGAGGGGTCTGTAATTTGTTAATAGAGAGGTGCTGGGTATGAGAACTATGGCACTTGGAAGAGGGAATTTTGGGTGGTGAGGAAAAAAGAAGAAATCCAGGAAAGATACCTGGGGATGCAGAAAAGCCTGTAGGGGAGAAGAAATGACCTCTGTTCAAATCCTTCCTTCAAAATAGATCTGTTTCCCCTTGCTCTGCCTATCTCCACCGCTACCATCTGTTTCCACCCCCCCGCCCCAACCTGCCCCTACACTGCATCAATCTCTGCACGGGGTTCTCTGCTTCCATTCTTACTCCCATACCCTATTCTCCACCAAAGAGAGAATAATTTGTTTTTAATGTAAAAGATTGTTTTCCCCAATTAAAACTTTCTAATGACTTCCCATTGCACCCACTGTGCTGTGTAAAATGTCCAGAATTCGAAGGTCTACAATGCTCTGCATGATAGGGTCATTCCTAGCCAAGTTCATCCAAATGCACTCTTGTGTCCACTGCACTCCTCTTTTTCTTTTTCTTTTTAGAACACTTGGTGCTAATTCTCTGTTATACTCTATCTCTGTATTACCCTCTTATCAGTATCGAATGCTCCGTCTTCAGCCTTCCTTATGCTCTATTCTGAACACCATTGCTCCTCTTGCCTGAAGCCCTCCATGAGTGTGCTGTGGAGAGTAGCTCCTTTCTTCTTCCACTGCCATTGCCTTCTGGGAACTGGACATCACATTGCCCTGCTCTGTCAGTTCCAGAATACCCATCAGTGAGTGAAAGGGCATTTGTTTATGCAAACTCTGTGACCACCTGCTTCAATCCCTACCTCTGCACTAGATGCACATCCACTCACATTATGCAGGCTCATGAGACCGATGAAAAATAGGAATGGCAGTGCAGTCATTTGCAAGGTAAAATGGAACTGTCATGGGAATGAGCGCATTCAGTTCAGAGTAGCTGGTATATTCTCTTTCCCAACTAGGAAAATAGTGGTGGGGAGTCATGAATGAATGATTTAGGACTTCCGATAAGTTAACCAAGAAACCCCTTACTCCTCAATCAGGATGCTCTTGCCAGGAAAACTGGACACATAAGCACCAGCTTTAGATGGTGTTTTGTCTGAGTTTCCCTAGCAGACCCCCCCTCACCCCTCTTTAAACTGATTTGCATATTCTGATGACCTACTGTTGAGGAAAAGTTAAGGAAAAACATCTTAAAGTGTAATGAAAAGAACCCCCAGATAGCAAGAATTGGCTTTATGAAAAACTCTCCTCTCTCAAGTAGACATTTTTTTTTTGAGAGGGCAGGTGATCTGATTGAACTGGTAGTTTTTTTCTGTTTTTTTAAAGTGGAGGTGCTGGAGAGCGGATAGAAGTTGACCTATATTCAAGGTGCTAAAGTAACTAGCATTTTGGGGAATTCTGTCAACTACCTTATGTGGAAAGGAGGGGTCATCTGAGCCTCAGGGAGGAATTCCAGGACTGGAAAACAGGACTGCCTGGAATGTCTTTCCCAACCTAACAAACCTATTGTAATCACCTTTAATAAGTTGAAACACAACCTGGAGGGTAAAGAAAGTAGAAGAGAGATGACCAGAGAGAAACAGGTACCATTTGTCTTGGACTTATTAGAACTGGGAGAGGGCTCTGTGATTATCAAGGTCAGTCTGTGTCTTCGCTTATTAATGTTGGCCCATGGACAACATTGTGCGCAGCCATCTTCTGTGAGCTTTGTAGAAATGTTACTGGACAAGTGCGGTGAATTTTTCTGCTTGATGGCTCAACTGACCAACTCCTGAGACACTGGGGTTTCAAAGAAGGAAAGAGTTTATTGCTAGGTGCAAAGTAGGAGATCAGATGGCCTGGGAGCCCCAAAATCTGTTTCCCCAAGTTTAGGAGTGCCAGGGTTTTTATGGATTCAAACAAAGAGGGATGGCGTTGTAAGTATACAAGGGGCCAAGACTAGGCTAGAATAGCCATTACAATAGAGTATAAACAAGGGTGAGACTAGTTCAGTTTCAGTAATTTAAGGATTAACTTTTTCTATAATATAAAGAATATAAAGAAAAAAATCTATATAATGATTCAGCCACCATAATCGTCCCTTAAATTTAGTTAATTTCTTCATTACAGAACTAGACTCTCAGTCCCTACCCTATACTTTACTTCATCGGAATCAGAATTTTAATGAGATCCCCAGGTAATCTGTATATGCCCATTGCCAGCAGTTCTGACCCAGAGTTGGTGTGGACTTCATGGGTCAAGGGCACAGTCCCTTAAGATGGCCTTCACCTCCAACTCCAACCTCAGCCAAACTTCTGACCCACTGTCTACAGGGTTGAGGGTTCTCATGACCTCATCTGGTTTGAAAATTGACTAAAACTACTCCAGGAATTCAGGAAAGTGCTGTACATATAGTTATAGTTTCATTGTAGGAAAAATAAAAGTACATATGAGAACCCCCAAAAGAAGAAGCATGTAGAGCAAAGTCTGTGAAGGTCTCAAACATGAAGTTTCTGCTGTTGTCTCCCTGGTAGTAAGGATGTGTCACCCTCTCAGTATTACCAACCCAGGAGGCTCACTTGAGCTTTGGTGCCCAGAGGTTTTATTGGGGTTCATCATGTTGGTATGGCTTCAGTCTTCCTGGCATGTCCAGCCCTCCTCCCTGAGTTATGTCTTTAGTAGTAACTCTCAGGTGCAGGCATGTGAGAGAGGAGTGGGCTATCATGGATAACAAAGAAATTCTAGAGGTTACCTCCCAGGAGCTGGGACAAAGGCCAGACCTCTTTCTTTGAACCCAAATTCCTTACTCTACACCCATCAAAGGTTAAGCAACCCAGTTGTATATAGCTGGTCCTGCAAAAAAAAGATAGATCTAGAGATGTGGATTTTTGAGGTTAGTATACACAGTCTGGTAGAATAAAATAAACAGAAACTATGAACAATTTAAAAAGAAATCTCAAGCTTCATGAAAAATATTGTAGGAAGAACTTTGGACTAAAAACCATAGCCTGAAATTTTAATCCTAACTTATCTTGGCAAAGTGATTTGGCCTCTGTTAGGGTCACTCCCTTAGCTTTGCTAGATGCTCTCAAACCCTTTTCATGGCATTAATAATGCAGAATGGTTGGGGAGTATCCTAGCAGTTAAGAGGATAGACTACAGAGCCAGACTTCAAGGGTCTCAGTACTGACTCACCAAAATAGGGTTATATGCCTTAATCAAGTTTCTTTCACCTCTCTGAATTTGTGTAAAATGGAGATGACAGCAGTCATAGCTATAATACACTTAAAACCATTTGGACACTGGTTAGGCCTGTGATGTACTAAGCCCTTTGCAGAAGTCAAATACAGATACCGTGCCCTTGAGGAGGGAACTCAGAACTGAAACTGGTGGGTACTACTGGAATCAGAAATAGGTGTGCATTTAGGTAAGCAACCAAGTTCAAGACACTCAGGGCTCTAATTCAGCATGGAGACTGGATATAGTAATCACAGAGATGAGACAATTGAAGAGACCTACTAGCTGTCTTAATATGTATAATGGACTGTCATAGAGTCGAGCCTCAGACTTCTCTGTGTCTTCAAAGAGCAAATTAGGATGAAGGGTGGAACCTATTTTGGATGGATGACTGTTGAAAAATATTAATATCTGGGAAGACTTAGATTTAGAAGAAAGAAAGAAAAACAAAGAAAAAGGTTATGTAATGAATTTGAGCTCCAAGGAAGAATTCTGTTTTTAAATTTTTTGTATATTTATTCTATTTATTAAACATACAATCACAAACATTCTTACCATATGATCATTCCATTCTACATGTACAATCAGTAATTCACAATATCATCACATAGTGTATATTCATCATCATGATCATTTAGAACATTTGCATCAATTCAGAAAAAGAAATAAAAAGACAACAGAAAAAATTCATACATACCATACCCCTTACCGTCGCTTTCATTGATCACTAGCATTTCAATCCACTAAATGTATTTAAACATTTCTTCACCCATTATTTATTTATTTTTAATCATATGTTTTACTCATCTGTTGATAAGGTAGGTAAAAGAAGCATCAGACACACGGTTTTCACAGTCACACTATGAAAGCTATATTGTTATACAATCATCTTCAAGAAACATTGCTACTGGACAACAGCTCTCCATTTCCAGGCAGTTCCTTCCAGCCTCTCCATTACACCTTAACTAAAAAGGGGATATCTATATAATGCGTAAGAACAACCTCCAGGATACCCTCTCAACTGTTTGAAATCTCTCAGCCACTAACACAAATGTTTTATCAGAAATCTCTCAGCCACTAACACAAATGTTTTATCAGATTTCACTCTTCTCGCTTTCAAGCAAGAAGATTTTCTTGATCCTTTGATGTTTAGTCCCAGCTCATTCTAAGATTTCGGCCCTATGTTGCCAGGGAGGTTTGCACCCCTAGGAGTCATGTCCCATGCAGAGAGGGGTGGGCAGTGAGTTTGCTTGCCCTGTTGGCTGAGAGATAGGCCACATCTGAGCAACAAATGAGGTTTTCTGGGTGGGTGGGTGGGGGAGGCTCAGTTTAAGTAGGGTTAGCCTATCCTTTGTGGGGATAAGTTTCATATGAACAAATCCCCAAGATTGAGGGCTCAGCCTATTGATTTGGTTGTCCCCACTATTTGCAAGAATATCAGAAATTCTCCATGCAGGGAAGTTGAATTTTTCCCTCTTTCTTGCCATTCCCCCAAGGGGACTTTGCAAATACTTTTTTATTCACAGTTCAAATCACTCTGGGATTTATTGGGGCACACTCTGGACAAACCTACAAAATCTCATGTCCTACTCAAGGTTTCATGTACTTATGGTGTTCAATTAAACTGTCCATATAAGTTACATTAGGAGATGCACTAGTCAAAACATACATTTTGTACCAAATAAACATTTTTTGCTTTAGTCTCACACAGACGTTAAAGTTTTAAAAAATGAATGACCATCTATTTTCAACACCCTGAGATACTGATATTCCTTTATTCTTCCTCACGCAAAAATA
>PVIY010046949.1:0-17919 GCA_004026745.1 Myrmecophaga tridactyla
TTGTTTTTGGCCTGGTGTTATAGAATATGTTTTAATCCTTGAAAGTAATAGTTGTAAACACTTCATGAAATGATAATGTGAAAAAGAATCCATTCTATTGAAAGCTGAAGAAATAAATGGAAAATGTTGCATGAATGTTCACTTAAATTTTAGTTTGACAATGTTGAATATGCTATAATGAGAATTAAAAAATATATAGTGTATTATGTATATATATATACACATATATATGCTATATAGTGTTATATAGTACTATATATTTTTACTGTTTTCTGCAATCTGCATCCTGATACTGCCTCGGTCTTTACTATTATTTTTAATTTCATTTTTCAGACTTGAAACAGTTCTGTGATGCAATAAGAATAGTTGTTTTATTAATACATGGCTAGTTTTTACTCTTATTTAAAATAGTCAGCCACAAGTGTAATAATTCTTTCAACTTCCTATAAGTATATAAATAGGCCAAAAATAAAGTGGCAGTATTATTGAACTGAATTTCAGGTTTAAAATACACGAACAGTTTCAAATATCGCTTATATATTGGTTTTTGATTAAGTTTGTGTTGATGTTACTTTGTATTTGGAAAACATTTTCAGTGCAGTTCAAAAATTGTGCTCATGTATCCCATGAGAAAAATCTGGATAATGAAGCAAAAAAGTGAAATGAAAGATACAAACCTAAAATCAAACTTTTTTGGAATAGAGTGATGCAGTTTGTTTCCATTAATGACTTTCAAACCCTAACACCCACGGGATGTTTTGGGGCGGAGGAAGATAGTGTGGGCCATTATTCCCAATTGCCCATAGAATTGATAAAGTTTATTTCATTTCATTGCAGTTATACACTCTTGGCTTTATAGCAGACATTATGTCACATACTAGCTATACGAATGTAATGAAGATCATTCACTTTGCAAATGAGAAAGCATGGTTTGCTGAGAAACCTATCAATGGAATTACCATATTGTTGCATTAGTCTGAGGACTACAGTAGACTTTTCCAAAAGAGGTAGACCTTGACCTAGGCCTTCAGGGACTGGTGGATCTTTCCAAGCTGAGCCCTTGCTGAGAGCACTCTAAACTGAAAGCTGGGTTGTCAGCAAATGCATAGACCGCAAGTAGTCTGGAAGAGGCAGGAGAAATAGACACCAGTGAGGAGCCTTTTGCAATAGTCCAGGTAAAGTATTAAGAGGAAAAGAAGGAGAGAAGTGGTAAGGAGGAGGGAGAAGTATTGATAGAATGGAGAGAGAGAGAGCTCCGACGTGGAATAGAGCAGATTTGATGTATCAGAAAAACACAGATGTGGTTGGGCTGGTGCGTAGACCTTTGGACCTCAGTTTGAACCTGATTTTCTCACTTAAATTTCATGTAACTTCATAGTGAAATGAGTATAACCACATCTACCTTGCTTATATCTTCAAGAAAGTAAAAAAGACAAAATGAACTAGCTTTTATGACCTTCCTGTGAGCCATTAAGTAAATTAAGCAAGCAACATCACTTACTACTGGAGGTACCATTTGCCCAGCTATGCAAGTGAATGAGGGAGAGAAGAGTATTAGAAAGTCTGCTGTTACCAAAGACCTAAGCTAGTTTTACCAAACTGCTTAATGAGGAATACAGCTGCTATTTGAACTAAAGAAGTGGTAAGATGAGGGAAAATGCATAAATTCACCATAATTATTATGGATGAGTCACTTAGACTAGGCCAGAGAGAGTGAGAGGTTGAGATTTCACTCTTCTTTTTTTCAAATTTAAATTGTGGGTGGATGGTAACATGATGAACAGAATGAAGAGTGCAGGAGGAAAACAGAGAAAAAGAGGGGAAGAACTTTCTGGGAGAAAGTCCTAATTTTGTTTTTGACAGTTTAAGTTTGAAATATCTGCAAGTCCTCACCACAAACCTGAAATATTGTTTTCAAATCAACCAAGATACATAAATATGAACAAATATAAATTGTGGAAATCATCAGTATACAAATAGTAGTATACAAATGAGCATATAAAAATGCTCATGAGAGTTGGTGTCATATCCAGCAAGCTGGGCTGATATATCACAAATTAGACCACTGAATATTGAATGTCACAAGTGAAATGATAATGTCATGTAAATCTCTGAGCCACATGAAAAATCAAAAGATACTAAAATGAACAGAATGAGGTTGACCGACAAAAGAAGGGAGCTATAGATAGAAGGCATATTAGGGTTCTCCAGAGAAATAGAACTGGTGTGTGTGTGTGTGTAAATATTGAGCTTTTTTATAGTAGTTGGCTCTTGTGACCTTGGGGATTAGTAAGTCATTAGGGAGGGCCACAGTTGAAAACACCAAAAGTGACCTTGAATTCTCCAGGAGAAGCTGACTGACTGAAGTATAGAGAAATTCTTTCTGACTTCTGAAATGCACAATTCTTATTTTAAGGCTTCCAAATTAATGGATGAGGGACTCCACTCATTACTGAGGGCAGTCTCCTTTGCTGATTGTAGATGAAATCAGCTGTCAATACAAACAACTGATAATACCTGCAAATTCATTTATTGAATATGCTTATAGCAACAATTAGACCAGAGCTTGCCTGACCAAACAACTGGACTCCATGGCCTAGCCAAATTGACACATGACCTTAACCATCATAGATGAATAGGAAGAGATTCAGGAAGGCATGCTGGTGTGAACAGCATGGGATGTCACATTGGGAATAAATAGAACAAAAGCTAAAAAGAGGTAATTTCTTTTGCCCAAAAAGAGCCAGTGGTGTGGCTGCTTTACGTATTTTCAATAAAGTGTTAAAGGAATAAGTATGGTTGCAGGAGCTTGAAGAATACATGGACATAAGAATAAAGAAATAAAAGTTTGGTGATAAAGGAAAGAAAAGTGACAGTGTTTGAGGAGAATATTGAATTGAGTTAAGGTTTCCATACAGTGACATGTCGACAAACTGATATATACTTTTTCATTTTTTTCCACTAGTAGCTGATGGTAACTAGCCTCCTTATGTGTAATTAGGTTCCATATATTTCTTAACAGTTGGCTCATGATGTTCCCAAACTGAACATCATATGGCAAATCATTTTTTATAATACGTCTCCTTTGTCAGTTTTCTTCTTTCTATTTTGGGAGTTTGTAGTGATCTTTTATGTCACTGACTGCAATAAAGGAACCAAAGATGGACACATGCCTTCCCTAAAGGTATTGATGCTTGCTGAATGGGTGATGTCATCTCTGTTAGAAGGCACTTCTGTATAATCTCACTTCAGTCACTAAGTAGATTTGCCTTGTACTTTCAGTGTCTGATAAATATCTCTGTTAGGCAGCTCTTAGATTTTTATTTGCTCTTTTATACTTTAATGCAATTTCCCCTCTCTAGGACTCAGGTATGAGTCCCATGGGAGAAAGGCTGGCAGATGTGTTAAGTGCTAGACTGAGCCGTAGTCCATCACCCTTCCATTCATGTCTGACTTGTGGTCTTTGAAATACACTTGTAAGCTCTCACTCTTTTTTTTTTCCTTACGATGAGAGTTTTCATAAGCAGCTTCTCTGACTCCACTTGCCAACATCTCCCTGTGGGTCCACCCCACTTGTCCATCACACATACCCAGCCATGGCTGAGTCAGGGTGTATATACACAGATTAGATAGCCAGTGGGGCTGATCTGCTACATCAGTCATTACAGAGTGAGTGCTAGAGGGCTAGAGTTCAAGTTGGTATTACCCTTGCTTGCCATTGCATGAATGCGGGAGGTGGAGAAAAGGGAGAGCAAAGTTCCTAATGATAATGAGGGGGAAAGTGCTTCCATGAATATCTAAAAAGGAAGACCATCCATAATTTTCTTTGTACTAGAAACAAATGTGTGGCAATGTGAAGAATTTTATTTCTACAAGGCACGAGTTTACAAATCGTACCTCTGTTCCAGTACCATGATAGGAGATGAAAAATATAAAAATAGGCATATGATTAAACCAGTTAGAAGACAAGGAGAAAATCATTGGAGTAATATGGGTGATCTGGGAGAGAAGGGATCTTTTTAAAAAGGCATAAGGAAAAATTGATTATATATTCCATGAACATCACAAAATAAGACAATTTGAAAAAGAAAATTCTAGATTCTATTGAAATTTTAGTGATATATATATTATTGACACTTGAGCAATAGTTTTTATTTTCTTCATTATGCCAAAGATTATAACTAGGTATTGTTCATAAGCTCACTTTTGGGGAATAGATACATTTGATATATAATATAGGACTCTAATATAGGGTCTATCCTTACTAACAACTTAATATAAAATACATTGTAAGAAATATTAAGTATTATAAGAACTTAATTATTAGGGGAGATCAAAAAGATTATTTATCTATGAAGAGATCAGAAAAATCCTTGTAAAAGATGTCACGTTTTAGCTAAGACTTACTGTTCTAGTTTGCTAGCTGCCGGAATGCAATATACCAGAAACGGAATGGCTTTTAAAAAGGGGAATTTAATGAGTTGCTAGTTTACAGTTCTAAGGCCAAGAAAATGTCCCAATCAAAACAAGTCTATAGAAATGTCCAATTTAAAGCATGCGGGGAAAGATACCTTGGTTAAGAAGGCCGATGAAGTTCAGGGTTTCTCTCTCATCTGGAAAGGCACATGGCGAACACAGTCACAGTTTCTCTCTCATCTGGAAGGGCACATGGCAAGCAAGGCATCATCTGCTACTTTCTCTCCTGGCTTCCTGTTTCATGAAGCTCCCCGGGTGGCATTTTCCTTCTTCATCTCCAAATATCGCTGGCTTGTGGACTCTGCTTCGTAGTGCTGCAGCATTCTCTGCTCTCTCTGAATCTCTTTCATTCTCCAAAATGTTTCCTCTTTTATAGGACTTCAAAACTTATCAAGACCACCCAAATGGGTGGAGACATGTCGTCCTCTAATCCAGTTTAACAACCACTCTTGACTAAATCACATCATCCAGGGAGATGATCTGATTACAGTTTCAAACATACAGTATTGAATAGAGATTATTCTACCTTTACAAAATGATATTTTGATTAAAACATGGCATTTCTAGGGGGCATACTTCCTTTCAAACCAGCACACTTACTAATAGATAGCGCTCTGAAATGCAGGAATAAAATGTGATGCATTCCAAGTAGAGGACACTTCAGAGATAAACTAACAGAGATGAGTGATATGTGTGCATAGGCTTATTTATGTGTGTTGTGGCCATGCAAGAAATTAAGAGAAATGAGGTTGAAAATGTAGTTTGAGGTCAAGTCATTTCATACAGTGCTAAGGAGTTTGGGTTTTATTTTATTTTAAACACTTCCCTTGGATTTTTTTAAAGTCAAGTTTTTATATGATCTGATACTTTAGAAAACAGTTGCTGTGGATATCAAGACTTTTTTTTTTTTTTAATTTGCATATGGGCAGGAGGCACCATGGATCGAACTCCAGACCTCCAGCATAGCAGGTCGGAGCTCTGCCTGCTGAGCCACGGCAGCGGCCCGATATCAAAACTTTTGAGTTACACATATATAAATAACTCTTACAGAAGAAGGAGAATTCATATCCAAGGAAGGACTAGCCAACAAAGAAAAAGGAACTTTGATTTTTTTCCTTAAAATAGAGTTTAGTGGAATTGAAAAAGGTCAGCCTGGTTCCAGAAGAGGAACTGTGGATCTGTGGGGTCAGGAAGACTGTTGTAGTGGAATGAATTGCCTGATAAAATGCTCAAACAGATCTGAATGATGGTGACTCTGGCTGTTGTGTATTACTGTATTATCTTTTATTTATTGAATTTCAGGAATGGGTGAGTTTCCAGAGAGGAAAGCAATCTTTCTAATAAACTGATCAGACATGGAAAAGGACACCTAAAGTGGGATGCTTTGGGCTTTTGAGTTCACTATTTAAGCAGACTCCAAAGGTGCCAGATGATATTTATTTCATTCCTGCTCACTGGTGTCATTGTCCTTCGGTGGGGCAGTTCTACATGTTAATCTAACATGTGCGCCAGATCTATTTTTTACATACTTTCTTGGCCAGGAAAATTGCTTCAAGGAGTGTCCATTATTTAATAATTTCATAAAACACATATTTACTGACAGATGACAATGTGCAAATTTTTAATCCAAGATCAGTTTATTCGGTGCTTGGCAAGTGATGAGGCAGCTTTTCTACTATAAATCTGAACCAAGATACAAATCCTGCCTTTTGTGATGTGGGTTAAAATTAAAAGTTTGTGGTACGAGAGAAAGTTATCCTAGGAGTTATTGGCCCATGTCCAAAATATGTGAGCAGAAGGGTGTAGCAGAAAAGGAGAATGGAACAGAGTAGAGTGGATTGGGGATGGAGGGATGAGTATAAGCAATGGGGAAAACAGTGAGGCTGTGCTAAATAGAGGATGGTAGCCTAATGGCCCAGGGATATTCATAGCGCACCTTCTTAGATTCCTGGAAAAGTTTTCTGGAAAACAAAATCATTACATTGCCAAGGAGTCCAACCTAATAATAGTGTATGTTCTAAAATTGTATTTGTTAAACAGTCATTGGTAACTTAAAAATCCTTACTTCAGAAATGGTACTATGTGATGCTGAGGTTTCCACGTTGGCTTGGCAAAATCTTCCCTTTTCTGACAACCCACCTCTAGAATTTTACTACTTGCACAGTAGTAATATGGTTTCTATGTATATTAAATTCCAGTGAAATACCTACATCATGTATTTCTAAATTGGTGGTAGTCTTGTGTGATAGTGGAGAATATTCCAGAAACTAGGGCTTCATTCTTACAACGATGGGCAGGGGAATGGAGGGGAGAAGAGATCAGGGATCTGGTCTGAAAGTATTCCAGGGCTTTCTTCCCCAGTAGCCGTGGAGGTCACTGGTGTTGCAGTGGAGATTCTCTGGGAAGTGAACCACCTGTATCTGCTACTTGATTTGATTGGAATCCACAACTATTTGCAACACTTTCTCCTCTTTCCCAACAGCTTCATTAAGAAAAGCTCCATAGCTTTCTCTCAGAAAACCTTTGAGAAATAGGTGTGACTGTCCTAATTTTATTAATGAGGGTTTTAAGGCTATTGAAATTGAGGCTGTTACTGCTAAATGACATTTCTGTTCTCCAAACACCATCGCGCGCTCTCTCTCTCACACACACACATCTTATTCTTCTGTCACCTTTTTAGCGGTCTTCAATTTCTCTATCGCTACTGTAAATTTGATCACTTGGGAAAAGTGAGCTTAGTATAATCCTCTTAGTAGAAAGCTTTTACTTGAACCAAAAAGCTATACAGTCTTAGCTCTAAGTCTCTTCAAAAAAACCTATGAGGGGGCAGATCACGGTGGCTCAGCAGGCAGAGCTCTTGCCTGCCATGCAGGAGACCCAGGCTCTATTCCTGGTGCCTGCCTGGTGCAAAAAAACAGACAAACAAATGAAAAAATCTATGAGGGATAATTCACTTGCAAAAATATAAAAGAACCAAAAAGGAAATGAAACGAGGAGAGGAAAAAAATAAAGTGCTTATTGGGAAAAGCAGTAGTTTGTGGAAAATAATTAATTGTGTTAAGTTTTGCATCCTTTCCCAGGTCTATGCTTATCCAATGTAATTGATTAATTATTGATTATGAACTAAATGCAGACCTTGTTTTAGGCAGTGAAGTGTCATAAATGTGAAAGAAATGGTCCTTACCTTCAAGGCAGCAGCAACGTGACGTATAAATATGTATTTATAAAAATTTTCAAGCTGTTTCTAAATAGTTGGAATTAAGAATATGGCAAGAGCAGCAGACCTTGTAAACTGATTTTGGATCAGTTTAATCCTACCCTCCCAGGATTAATGAGGAAACCGGTACTGAAAATTGTTACAAGATGAATCATGTTTTTGACCATGCCTAAAAAATCCCATGTTTGTGAGCATTGCATTTATCACATATCAGTTTGATATCCTAGAGCAGACTCCAGTAGGACCCCCTAACACAGGCCATAGCACCCATTAAATTATTGGATTAATGTGTTTCTAAGGAAGTCAGTGTTCTATTTGATCCTGGAGTTTTTTTTTTTTTTTTAACAATACTATATTTAGACCTTTATTTAATATACGGTATGATGTTTACTTTGTCTCTGTTCAATAAAAGGCTGAATTGGGTATAACAGGCAGCCAATACAGAAAACATATTTTTCCCCACAAAAGTCACTCTTCTCATTTTTCTAAGTAATGTCAATGAGTCGTTTTTACTTAAATTATTTGGATAATCTCAACTGTTGAAACCCATCCCCCCATGGACTGTAGAAGATTTGAAGATTACACCTGAAATAATTGCCAGTTTAGTAATTCCTTCCTTCTCAATTATCAGCTGAACCCTAGTTTAATGCAGAAATGCTGACTGTCAATGTCTATCGGTGGCATTCTGATCCTTCGGCTCGGATTGGGCATGGTTTAGTGAGAGCATGCTCTCTGCGTTCACTTCAATTCATAAAGTCTATAAGAGGACAAATTTGATGCATTTCAGGGTCATTGTAGTTTATTTTAATTAATCATGCGTATTAAATTTAGACATTAATAAAGAGTTGTCAGGTTTTCTACATATTTGAAGGATATTTGCCTAAATTTTTCAAATCTCCAGTCTCAATTTAATTGGTTTTTCTCACGTAAAGTTTTTTTTTCCCAACTGAATTCCTTGAGATGAGAAAAAAAAAAAAATCTCTTCTAAGTCTATTTGCATGCAGTTGGCCAAAGGCAAAGTAGTTCAGCAACAAAGAATTTTATTTCTAATCCATGATTCCAGTTTTCTCTTCATTTGAATCATTAATATGAATATACATCTGAAAATGAAATTTTATCTGGAGAGGGTGACAAACTGAAGTAGAAACCCTATTATTTGCAAATAGGTATTTGTTTCCAAGTTACATAAAGTTGTAGTCTATATTAATTCATTAATCTAACACATGCTTTTGCTTTGATGACAGAATTTATGTTTTATTAAGGCTTAAAATTATTTAATAGTACTTTATTAAAGAAATGTCAATAGAACTGAATTTAAAGTCATCAAAAATTCTTAAGATATTTTCTATTTAGGGAAGGAGTCAAACTGAAAAGAGAGAGGACATGCGTAGAATTTCACTTGGGATTGAAAAATGTGTTACCTGACTTTTCTCTTTCCCTCTACTCTCACTGTTATTCCTAATCTTTAAATAGGAACAGCTGTCATTTAAAACTTTAAATGCTTCTCTTTAAAAAGTAAATACCAATCAGTAGAATTAATAAAACAAAATGATTTTCAAGATGATTTTCTTATTTTAGGATATACCAATATAGAATTGAATGAGTCTGAAATTAATATAATAAAAGATGTAAATCAAGATAAAGATGTTGATGGTAGCTGATGTTATTTGAACACTTACTGTGTGCCAGATATATGCATTTTTGCCTCTCAATTTTACTTGGGAACCCCCTGAAATAGGTATTATCCCTGTTTTACAGATGGCAAAACTATTCTGAAAGTTTAAGTAACTGGAAAGCAATAGAATAAGGACAAGAATGCAGGAATAAATTAAGTTTGATTAATATTCTAGATTGGAACCTCCTGAATTCAATTTGGTAGATTAAATCTCCATAAAATTTAATTAACTATATTATAATTAAATTAAAAATGAAATTAAATTGAATATAGAATCATATTTAATAAAAATAAACATGTACACAATACTTCAATGAGAAAAAAGCAAATTTCAAACTACAGAGTCTATTTTTCAAAAAACACATGCGTATATGTCTATATCACCAAGTATTAGGTTCAGCTGTTAGAACAGAACAACACATATAGAAGTGGTTTAAGCAATGCAGAACTGTAGTTCTATTTCATGTAAAAGAAATCGAAAGGTAGGCATTCCAGGGCAGGTGTGGCAGTAATCACCTCTGTCCTACATCCTTTTAGCACTTGTCTTCCAACCTCAAGATTGCTTCATGACTCAGAATCATTGCTAGAGTTCCAGTCATCATGCCTACATTCCAGCGAGTAAGAGGAGAAAAATGAAGCAAGGAGAATTCTTAGCTATCTGTCCTCTTTTTATGAAGCCTTCTTAGAGTCTACCCAAAAGAAACCTTTTGCTTATTGTTCATTTTCCAGACCTAAATCATATACTCACACCTAGTTACAAAATACTGTGGGAAATATATAGCCTGCACCTAGACATATTTCTGCCCTGGGTATAATTCCTGGATGGAAAATGAACAGTCTCTTTCATGACATGTTTGTATGAAATGTACAACTATTTTTAAACTGTGTACACAAACACTTGCATACATATGTGATACATGATATAAGTACATTATCTACATGGATATTTCCATACAAAAATTAAACAGAAGGTTAATTTTGTCATACTTGCTTTAGTATCTAACATTGGTTGTCTATCATTGGAGTTATCATACAGTTTTTAAAAATTTTATAATTTAAAAATGTCTTTTCATAAACATATTTTAATGAGAAATAAGTTTATGAGAATATTAATTACTTTGAAAAATAATATTAAATTACTATTTTTCAAAAACCATGTAAATCAAACATCAGGTTACTCTTTTCAAATCTTTAGTGAATATAAGAATATCTTATATGGCAGTTAGGAAATTGGGAGTGGCTGAAAATCATTCTGTTATTAGGAATTTGAGCTTGATTTTCTGTATTATTTTTATTTTTTCCCCAATTTGGAACCAAGAAACATGAAATCATATGAATAGAATGTGCTAGCTTTACAGTTGAGGGTCAGATGTCCCAGCCAGCAAAGCCTAGCCATGAGATAAATCATTGTGCTATGAAATGAACCCATAAACCCAAGATACCTTCCAACCCTGAAGCAGAGCAGATTTACCAATTTCTCAGAATCTCACTGACAGGTATGATTCTTTGCTTAAGTGTGAGCCTAAATATTGTCCATGGATAAGTTTTGAAGTTTAGAGAATTAGTTCTAAAATGCCTATCTTACCTAGAAATAATTTGTGGTTAATAAGGCAAAGTGACAGATGAATGATTTCTGAGAGCGCTTTTGTAGTACAATTTTTTAGAGTTTTAAATAGTCTTAGTTTGTAGTACTTCATAAGTATATCTTAATTCAAAGTATGCTTTTGAAAAGTGAGACTAAAACTTTGGGAAGGGAAAATACTTTAAAAAGTCTGATTCTTTCTTTGAGTTCTTTTAGTCATTAAATTAGAAAATTAAAAGTAGAGGGAACTGACAGGGGTATTGGAGCATACTACGGAATTATTTTCAAAGCTAAATATGAAAGTAAAACTGTGTCAAAATCATAATTAGTATTTGCCCTTGAATTGTCCTTGTTAACAGAAGCGGAGCAGTGGAAAATACTGCACACAAGCATTGGCTGGAGACAGTGCATTTCATAGCCAATAAATCCCAACCACCTTAGCAAGATATAATTAAGGGGAGGGACTATAACTGCTGTGGTTGGAAGAAAAAAAAAAAAACCAACGCGTCTTGTTCTACATTTCTAACTTGTATCATAGGTTTGTTGAATCTATGCCATTCGGTATTTCATTACCTTTAGATGACCGCTAGTTAAAAGCTTTATAGGGAAAAAGAAAGGAGGGGGAAGGGAGCCTTCAGATGACCCAATTTTAGTTCATCTAAAATGCTTTCACAGTTACTTTAGTGGGCCATTTACAGTTTGAGTATTTCTAATATGGGTCCTGAAAATGTTATAGGAAACTGATGGTAAAGAAGGGAAGTTAGTGGAACTGGAGGTTGGAAACTTTCTTGGCACTGTGGGGACTTCTTATTTTACCCTGAGCATTTTTAGCTACTTTGGTTTTTCTTGTCCTGAGACTTTCTACAATCCAATTGTGTTTTGTTAAAAGGAAATAAAATTGTCATATATTTCTTGAATACATGTGTTGGAGAGGACAAGGGGAGAGAGCGAATTTGTATGGAAGCCAACGTTTTGTGTCTGTTGTAAAATCAGAAGTGACATACTTGCCAAATATTTAAAGGTGATGAATAGTTTGGAAGGTATGTGATTTCCTCGTATTACATTAAGTTTTACTGCAATGTTTTCCTCATCTCTCTTTTCAATCTTTCCCAGATTCCACTGACAATGTGGCAGAAGTATTTTACTTATCTCCATATTGTTGTATCTTTTGCAACATTCAGTTATGTTGTGGAGACTTCATAGAAGGCACAGGCTTCCTTCTCAAGCATCCTCGATCAGGCTTTAATAATAGCAGGGCAGTGTTTGTCTTAACTTCTCCTCCAGACAAACAGGATTGCAGGGTGTTTCATCTGTTTGCAATTGCAGCTCGAGGCAGTTAATAAAGGATTAGAGAGGCCCAGCACCCTGCAGAACTAACACTTGGGAAAATCTGTTGAAGCTGAAATAAAACTCTTATTGAAATATTGATCTGAAAATTCTGGGCTGTAAAGTAGAAGCCAGCTGTGAGGCAATGAATGACAGTGCAGGAACCAAAGAACCCAAGACAGAGCAAGTGGATTTGGTACATAAATTAAGAAACCAGGATGCCTTCCAGCTAGTGCTTAAATAACATGCATGTGTTTTGTATAGAATACCCCCAGTGCCACTGGATGGTGATCATAATGCCACTGAGTTACTTTCAAGCATTTTTGTCTCTCATGGCAGGGAGAGATCATAACCCCAGGGGTAAAATAGCACTCCCCTTGGTGGGAAACAAAATACTTAGAGCATATCCAGATGAGGTGTTGGGTCCACTGTATGGAGGGAGTGGGTCATGTTGACGCTTAATAGAGAGATTTCACAGATCCCCACGAAGTTTACAAAGGAGCTTTCGAAGTCAAGTTATAAAGAGCTAGTATCATCTGCCTTTATATTAGGGGAAATGGTAACTTATTTGGTCAGACCTTCAAAGGAAGCTGGTGAAGCAGTTTTCCTTATATAATCAGTTAAGATACCCTTTCACAATTCTTCATACCCCTCTAAATCCCCACATTGAGAAGTATGGGTGTTATTGTACAGAATCGGTCAATAGTGCTCATTCTTACTTTCTTTCTGGCCTTGAAGGGAATGATTTTATCATTTTACAAGTAAGTGTGAAGTTTGCTGCAGTTTTGTGGTTAAATCATTTATCAGATAAAGGAACTTCTGTTATATTTTCAGGTTTTTTATACAAGTTCAATTGTATCAAATGATTTTATTTATTTCCTGGAATGATTGTAGTTATTTTTTTCTATTTTTTAACAAAATGAATTAGTTTATTTGAATTTCTAATGCTAAACTAACATTGCCTTTCTAGATTGAACACTGAATTTGGTTTACTAAGATTTTGTTTAGGTTTTTGCATCTATGTTAAGGTATGAAATCAGCCTTTGTTTTCTTTTTTTCCAACTGTCATTGTTTATTTTTCATATCAATGCTATACTACTATCCTCATCCAATGAGTTAGGGTTGGAGTTTGTGTTCCTTTTTGTTTGTTTTGTTTTGCATTTTCTCTAAGACTGTGTAATTACCTATTACTTTGAAGTGTGCTTGAATTCGTCTGCAAAATTGTTGCTGTTTGTAGGTATATCTTAATCAATTATTTAACTTATTCATGTTGTAGGAATATTCAGATCCTTGTGTTATTAAATAATGACCCATCTGTATCTCCAAAACTATTTATTGCCTGAAAGTCTGTTTTGTCTTATAATAAAATGCCTTTTACTAACTTTCTTAGGTTATTTTCTTCCTGGTTGGTCCTGTCATTTTCCAACCTTTTACTTTCAGTTGTCTCCTTTTTTTGTTCTTATGTTTTAGGCATGTCTTTTATAAATAAAAAAGAAAAAATAAGAACCTAATATTAAAACCCCAGTATCAAGCAATTAAGGCCTATATGCATTTAGTTTCTACAGCACACCCAATTCCACATACTGAAAACCAATTCTTAACTCCTGAGCTTATCATTCCTATTTTTTTCCTTCATTTCTAGCACGTGGAAATTTCCTTCTTTCTTTATAACGCATTTTTTTTCTTTATTGGCTATATAGTTTATCTTGATTTTCCATGTCTTTTAAAAGGAACAGCGTACATAGTGGTTTAATGTATCAAGTTGCAATAACTAAAAATCCCTGAGCTATTACATCTTTAAATCACTCGTTAGAATAGATCTGTTACTTTTGATTTAGCATCTGGGCTTTTGTCACTATTATATCCCAGATTTTTTCAGTCTTCTATCTCCAGATTTTATCCAAATTGCAATTGTTTACTACCATCCTTTTCATATATTTACCATTTTAATTTTTTTTTTAACTTTTTAAAGAATTTTCTTAGAAAACTGAATTTCAGTGAATATAGTTCAATGTGAATGTTCCTTTTAACTATATGAATAGAAAGTCACATAACCTAATACTGTTGATTGTGATATGCACATATACAGTGAAACTTCAACAGAATATTAAAAAATATATATATATTATTTTTTGTCACAGATGTGTAGCTGGTCTATAATTGATATTGAGGAAAATTCAATTTTAACAGAAATTACAGTTCCAGGAGACTGCCCATGCCCAGCCTCTCCTCAACTAGAGCCCATTGTTGGACCTAGTCTATATTCTGAAGTGTATTCAACTGCTTCAAATTTTAAAATTAAGGTAGCTAAACAACATGCATTTGTAATTCCAATAAGACCCCAAAAGTTTATGACTTCTATTGTGGATAAATCTCTTTCTAATATTTTTGTAGAATGGGAAACGACAGCCACATAAATGAAATGACTTCCTTTAGGACATGCTACCATTTCCAGAATTTCTGGATATTTCTGGAAATGGTAGCATGTCCTAAAGGAAGTTATTTCACTATTCTTTTATTGGTCCATTTGATAGTTACTGTGAAAAGAACTACCTACACGCTATGATTTCATGGGAAGTAGGGATAAATACACAGTGGCCTGCTGTGCCCATAGAAAATGCATGCTTTTGGTTTAAGGTTTCCAAAGTATCTAAAAGTATCCAAAAACAGATAAGGGGATACTCACATGGAAAAATAATGAAATGTGACCCCGCTATACAGCATACATACAAACAAACAAACAAACAAACAAACAAAAAAACAGATAAGATAAACTTAACTGTTGAAAACAGAGATGGTTCTTGGATAAATTGTGAGTTAAAAAATTTTAGTTTAATGAAGCTTTTCTCCCCATCTGTAATTCTTCTCCTTTTTACTATAATAGCATTTCCATATCTATATTCTCATGATTTTTTTCCCCAGGGTCCTTCTAAAGAAGGTTCTAGTTAAATCGTTTATTATTATTATAATATTATTATTATTATTATTATTATTATTATTTTGGGGGGAATGGGCAGGCTCCCGGAACCAAACATGTCTAGTTAAATCATTTATAATACACTGTATATCAATCCCCAAATTCCATTTGTTACCAAAGAGGGAAGCAAAAACAAAGAAACAAACCTTAAACCAAAAGCATGCATTTTCTATGGGCGCAGCAGGCCACTCTGTATTTATCCCTTCTTCCCATGAAATCATAGCGTGTAGGTAGTTCTTTTCACAGTAACTATCAAATGGACCAATAAAAGTGTGTCTTGCTATACTTCTGGAAATGGTAGCATGTCCTAAAGGAAGTCATTTCATTTATGTGGCTGTCGTTTCCCATTCTACAAAAATATTAGAAAGAGATTTATCCACAATAGAAGTCATAAACTTTTGGGATCTTATTGGAATTACAAATGCTGTTGTTTAGCTACCTTAATTTTAAAATTTGAAGCAGTTGAATACACTTCAGAGTATAGACTAGGTCCAACAATGGGCTCTGGTTGAGTAGAGGCTGCCCTTGGGAAAATCATGAATTCTCTGTTTTTCCACATCCCACACCATTCCATTTTATCTGTCGATTACTGAAACCAAGTGTATTTAATACCCATTTTAGTAAGTAGCTGTGGTAGTTAAGTTCAGGTGGCAACTTGGCCAGGTGAATGTGCATAGTTCTATTGCTGTGGACATGAGCCAATGGCATGTTAACCTCATGTGTTGCTGATTACATCTGCAGTCGGCTAGGAGGCATGCCTGCTGCAATGAATGATATTTGGTTTAATTGGCTGGAAGCTTATATGACAGAGCTCAACGTAGCACAGTCCAAGCAGCTCAGCATACCTCTTCTCAGCATTTGCAGCTCAGCCCAGGCCTTTGGAGATGCAGAAAGGTATCACCCTGGAGAAAGTTGTTGGAACCAGAGGCCTGGAGAGAAGGCCAGCAGAGATCAGCTTGTGTCTTCCCACATAAGCAAGAACCTCAGTTGAAAGTTAGCTGCCTTTCCTCTGAAGAACTATGCATTTTTAATTAAATAAATCCCCTTTTATTAAAAGCCAATTCATCTCTGGAGTGTTGCATTCTGGTAGCTTTGGCAGATGAGAGCTAGCACCTAAGACTTCGTTCCCTGGCCTAGGATGACTTTTTTAAAAAATATTTTTATTGAGAAATCTTCACACACATACATTCCATACATGGTGCACAGTCAATGGCTCATGATACTGTCAAAGAGTTGTTTAGTCATCACCATGATAATTTTTTAGAACATTTGCATTACCCCAGGAAAAGAAATAAAAAGAAAAAACTCATACATACCATACACCTTAACTATCCCTCTCATTGCCCACTAGTATTTCCATTCACCCAATTTATTTTACCCTTTGTCCCCCCCTATTATTTATTCATTTATTTTTTATCCATATCTTTTTACTCATTTCTCCATACCCTGGATAAAAGGAGCATCAGATAAAAGGTGTTCACAATCACACAGTCACTTTGTAAACATTATATCTTTATACAATTGTCTTCAAGAAACAAGGCTACTGGAACACAGCTCAACAGTTTCAAGTACTTCCATCCCCTCCAATACACCATAAACTAAAAAGGAATACCTGTATAATGCATAAGAATAACCTCCAGGATAACCTCTTGACTCTGTTGAAATCTCTCAGCCATTGAAACTTTATTTTGTTTCATTTATCTCTTCCCCCTTTTGTTCAAGAAGGCTTTCTCAATCCCTTGATGCTGGGTGCTGGCTCAGCCTGGGATTTCTGTTCCATGGTGCCAGGGAGATTTACACCCCTGGGAGACATGTCCCACATAGGAGGGAGGGCAGTGAGTTCACCTGCTGAGTTGACTTAGAGAGGCCACATCTGAGCAACAAAAGAGGTTCTCTGGGGGGTGACTCTCAGGCCTAATTTTAATTTTAGGCTTAACCTATAGGATGATCTTTAAAGGTGTATTTAGCCATAATATCTATGGTTCTTTACCTAAAGAATGCTTAAGATTGACTTTGTCTTGTTTTTTTTGCCCCCAGAGCTTGCCTGGTCAAGCATTATCCTTTTAATTATGTGTATACTCATCCTATCCAGAACATAAGATAGACTTTGGAGTCTTTAAACTTGCTAGCAGCGTGGATTGTTTTAGAGGCTTTATCTGCTTAAGAACTACAAATCTCTAACTGTTCTACTGATGTAAAAAAGTTTTAAAATATTCTATTTTTGTAAAGTTAATCTTTGAAAAGTCAGGAATATATACTAATACTATACCTTTGGTTGAATATTTACTTTCAAGTGTCTTTCTCTGCTTGAAATTATGCACCCCAGAAAACCCATGTCCTTTAATCCTCATTCAGTATTTGCTGGGCAGAATCTTTTTATTGTTTCCATGGAGATGTGACGACCCAATTGTGGTTGGTAACTTTTGATTAGATGATTTTCATAGAGATGTGTCTCCACCCTTTCAAGGTGGGATTGCTAATCAGAGCCCTTTAAGAGAGAATCAATTTGGAAAAAACCCAGAGCCAACAGAACCCACACAGCCAGAGACCACTGGAGATGCAGAAAGAACAGACCCCTGGGGAAGCAGTTGAAGAAGCCTAGAGAGAAAGCTAGCAGACTTTGCTTTGTGCCTGTCCAACTGAGGGAGAAACCCTGAATATTGTCG
>PVIY010046950.1:0-18164 GCA_004026745.1 Myrmecophaga tridactyla
AGAAGCGGGGCGTCCCCACAGCTTTTCGAGTCCCAGTAAAAGGGTGTGAAGCTTCCGGGCGTCCCCGCTCACCTCAGCCCTCGGAAGAGAACCTGACGTGAATTCACGATTTTCGGAGGGTAATTAACGGACAGGCTCTCTGGGAACCGTGAGACCCGGCGGCAGGGCTGGGAGGGCAGGGACTTACCCAATCTGTGGTGGATGCAGCGGCGGGCCGAAGGATCCCTTGTCGCTGGCCATGTGGAGGAAGGAGGAGAGAGGAAGCCGGGGCGCCTCTGGCCGGGCAGGCGGCACCCGTGCTCCTCTCCCGGGTTTCCGGCACCAGATGAAAGGTTTAGGAGGCGAAAGGGTGAGAAAGAAGAAAGGTAGACCAGGAAATTTTAACTGGGGTGGGGGGGGTGGTGTGTGTGTGATTTCTGTGCTCCCGGGCAGAACTCACCAAACCCAAGATGGAGACATTCTCAGTGACTCAGGGACATGGGCATGATGGAACAGCCCAGGCCTCCGGGCTGGGGGGGAGCGCGGAGACCATGGGACAGTTTTGAATTCCAGGCGGGACCCTCGGTGCCCGCCTGCCTGTTCTTGACCAAGGTCAGGTGTGGCTGGGAGCAGGACTCGGGGGGCCCTGGGCTGGGGGCGGGGGAAGGTGACGTCCCCCAGGCAGCAGGGGGCTCTCCCTCGGCCAAGGGCCAGTTTTGACAGTACACCCAAGGCCGCGTTATATTTCCAAAGCCAGACAACCAAATCCTGCCTCCATTCCCCTGACCCCCTGAAGACTCCACCTCCTCCCACCCAGCCCCATGCAGCATCTCACGCTGCCTCTCCAGGGGTCTGGCTGCTCCCCCAGCTCACTGGGGGTCCCAGAGCTAGAGGAATGTGAGCTCCTGGCAGGACAGCTAGCTCTGCCCCAGGCAGGGGAGGGCCTCGGAATGTCAGGGGTGCGTGGGGCCCTGGAGACACATGCCAAGGGGGCAAAGCTCAGCAGCTGGTCAGGGAGGGGCTGCTGGGTAGGAGCCCGTTGGCTCTTGGCCTTGGCTGCAGAGTAGAATCTCACGGTTACATCAGAATCGGTATTTCTTCAAGCTCCCCAGGTGATTCCACTGCGGATCCAAGGCGGAGAACGGCTGCCTTAGAGAACTGGCCCTTGGCCGAGGGAGAGCCCCCTGCTGCCTGGGGGACGTCACCTTCCCCAGCCCCCAGCCCAGGGCCCCCCGAGTCCTGCTCCCAGCCACACCTGACCTTGGTCAAGAACAGGCAGGCGGGCACCGAGGGTCCCGCCTGGAATTCAAAACTGTCCCATGGTCTCCGCGCTCCCCCCCAGCCCCGAGGCCTGGGCTGTTCCATCATGCCCATGTCACTGAGAATGTCTTCAGCGATGGCCACAGCAAGACAAGCCCCAGGCCGGAGGGAGGAAGCGGCATGGGCCAGGCTCCCCCATCGCATCAGCTCTCGGAGCAGCCCCATAAACAGGACCAAGCTATTTTAGGGCAATAAGATCAAATGGGAGTATCAATTCCTCCAGCTACTTTTGACTCAGTGCTTCAGGCTATTTCTGTGAGGGTGCAGGCTGGTGTCTCCCCGCCTCCCCAAGCCCTCCTGGTCTGAAATTAAATGTGTGTCTGCCTGGAAGAACGAGTGTGAATTCCTATAGGATAGACAGTTGCTTGGCAACCACGGTGTCCGGGCCAAAACACGGGCCAGGGCATGGGCTCAGAGACGCGCAGGTTTGCGAAACCCGTGACAGCCTCAAGGGTCTCCAGATACTGACATGTGACAGCCTCAAGGGTCTCCAGATACTGACATTTGCCCGGATCGTAGGCCCTTAACCGCGGACAGAGGAGAATTTTCTGTAAAGCTAAAGGTGCTGGAGCTTCAGGGTACCTCAGACTTGGACCCCTGACTGCGCTCTGCACCTAATTTTGATGAACAATTCTGTCTTATTTTTCTTAAGGAGATCCTCTGGAGCAGCCCCTGATCCCTTCCCATACCCAAAGAAATAAATTCTCCTTTTGTGTCCAGGTTAAATTCAGCTGTAATAAACACCACTGCAATGAAAATTCCATTGAACAAACTTTGGTCAAATGCCCAGTTAAAATCAGTTTTGTGTCATAATTGGGGACTGAGAGGGACCTTAAAAAAAAATCACCTCGCTGGGCCCATTTATAAGATGGGGAAACTGAGGCTTTGAGAAGTAAGGCGACTTGCCCCAAACCCCTCTGAAATTGCCGGCCAAGGTTCCCCATTGTCTGGGGCACCCTGTACCGCTCCCACCCCAGCCCCTGGCTTGGGTCACTAGGGGAACCGGCCTGGGATTATTGTGAAGAATGTGCCTCGGGGCTGAAAGCATGCAAAATGTCATTTTTATTATTCTTGTGATGTCATCACTGTGAGCAGCTTATCTGTACACACATCTCCCCACCCCAACAACAAAGACAGCTTCAAAAAAGAAAGCCCTGAAGCAAACTGTTTGTTTCCTGAGTTGCTTAGCAAGGGGAGGCATCTGCTCTCCAGATTCTAAAACCGTAGGTGCCTCGGGCAGTGAAGTCTCCCAGGTCTCACTGGCCCCGACCTGCCCTTCTTGCCTCCTCCAGACCGCGGTGGTATCTGGCGGGCAGGGGCAGGGTGTTGCCAGGGAGGAGGTAGAAGCAGAGACAAGCTGGGGAAGCAAAGGAAGCCTCCAAGCCTCCTCCTCTCCGGTGCCTGCCCAGCCCCAGTGTGTCCTCTGTGCCAGCCCCTGGGCCATCCCCCTGCCGCGTGCCAATTCACCTGTCTTCCAGAAGATGATAAGACCTTCCAAGGATCTTCCAGCACATCTAGCCCAGTGGCTTTTCAGATGTAATCTTCAGGCTCTGATATGGTGCTGACCTCTCGTGCATCTTTTGGTTTTTTCTCTGGACCACTTGTCTTTTTTCCTTCAAAGTCACCTGCCCTGGGGGATTGCTAGACCAGGGGGGTCTCAGAGTGTGGCCCCCAGACCAGCAGCTTCAGCATCACTAGAAAAAAATGCAAACTCTCAGGCCCCACCCCAGACGTACTGAATCAGAAACTCTGGGGGGCAAGGCCCAGGAGTCTGCTTTAACCAGCCCTTGAAGGGATTCCAAGGCACCGAAATTTGGGGAGCCCCGGGACTAGACTGTAAGCTCCAGTCCCAGGGTTCCGCCCGCCTTGTTCACAGCCCCTTAAGAGAAGTTCCTAGAAGATAGTAGATGCTCGATAAATGTTTGCTGAATAACTATACTAATTCAAGCTAAAGTTTTGAGAGCTGAAAATGGTATAATATGCCTCTCTATCAATGTTTGCATTTGGGCAGGACTTAGAGGAAGTGGGTGATGAAAGGGCTGCCCATGCCACAGAGGGGGGTGCACGGCTGTCTGGCTGGGGTGCTGGGCTTGGAAGGATGTCCCTGTGGGCTGCTCGTTGGGCCGGTGGCTGGATCTGAGGATGGCCGGCTTTAGGAACGGAGGGATCTCTCCTGTTAGAAAATCTTTAATCATCCAACCTCTTGTATAGAAATGGTCCCCCAGGTTTTCTAAGAACCAAGACCACTGAATGAGGACAAAGTGAAGGACAAAGATCAATCACAAACTCTAGAATAACCTGGAACCCAGAGGATGCCCTGACACAATTGTAGGAGCAGAAGAGCCAACGGTGGAAATGAAGGTGGCTCTGCAGTCCCCCTTTGGGTGGGCATTGCCATCTGCCGCATGGTCTGTCTTTCCAGTCTGTTTACCAGCTCCGAGGTGAAGCTGTGGTGCCTGCTGGAAGGGAGGTCGTGCCCACGGGGCTGGATGGCTTCTCCATCCAGCCTCCACATGGGCCTAGCAGAAACAAGGTCTCCAGGAGGGATCCTCAGTCAACAACAACCCGTATCTTTTGGGTTCCAGAACTGACCCATGTCAACACAGACCAGAGAATCAAGCAACAAGCCCGTGCTGTCACCACCTGCCGTGGGCACATCCCCACTCTGTGTCTAGGTGATATGGACACACTGCAGGAGTTCCAGGCTCAGGGACAGGCCCCCTCAAAGGAGGAGAGTCTGGCTGCAGGGGTCAAACTCACTCACACAAAGCTATGAGAAAAGCATTTAGTGAGAAGTGAGTGGAGGGCTCTGAAGCCTACCCCCACACAGAGGAAACAACTGAAGGACTGGCTGGCAGGGGAAGGCACCCTGGAGAAGGTGGGAAATGGGATAAGGAGCTAGGATGTCCCCACGCTGGGGATGGGGCAATTCTTGGGAGGGCTCCACAGAAAGCAAGAGGCTGCAGTGGGTTAGGTTGGTTGGGTCACCTCTTGGGAGGCGTGATAACTGTCCCTGCCTCCCACACTCAATAGTTTCAAACTGTCGGGGTTAAATGGCGAGCACACGGCACAGTCCCATTCCCCTGAAAATCCCGAAATTGCCAACAATCCCTGAGTCCAGCTTCAGGCCAAATTGTCACAGGTGATCTTCAGCACAACTCTTCTCTCTGGGTTTGTCAGAGCAGAGGGTTTTCCCGAATGTTCTATGAAGTCATGGTGTGTGGGGTGGGACGGGAGAGGAGTGGAGGGGTTAGGGGGAAGGGAGGGGAGGGCCTTGGGAATTATTTCTACAAAAATAACTTACTATTTTAGTTCACTGGACTAAAAGCCAAGTATCAATTAAACATTTTTGAAGAAAAAAATAGATGTATTAATCCTTGCTTCAGCCTTTTGTTGGCATCTGTCTGTCCTTTGCTTTGGTGAGGTTGTGTGCGTGGGTGTGTGCGTGGGAGGTGTTTTAAAGCCGTGTGTGCTGGACTCTCACACTATATTCACACACATGTTCACATCCGGATAACACGGGTGCCTATCAAAAATCACAAAACTGCCTCAACAACACAATCTCAAAAATGCTTGGATTTAGCATTTTTATGGGATGGGACGGTGAGGCACGTCCTCTCCACATGCCATCTCCCATGAGGACAGAAAAGAACATCATACTTTATTTTATGATCAACAGGTCATTCGTCTATATCTGCTTTTTAAAGCCACTGAGGACATTTTGCCAATCACTAGGAGAAACTAAATAAACAGAGCCAAACAGTGTCAGTTCTCTGCGGCTGAGTAATTGTGAGGAATTCCTCTTTAAATAGAAGTTTAAGTAAATATAGAAAGATCACTTTACAGACAGCAGCTCAGGGAGGGATGTGGGAGCGGGGCAGACGTGAGACCCCATCCAGGTCGGGGAGGTGAGGATGAGGCGCTGGAGAAGTCAGAACTGGGCTGTTCAACTTCTACAATCCACACTGTGGGCTGAAGAGCCAGTAAGCAATGCGTTGCCTGGCTTCTCTCTTCACGTTGGCAGCTTTCAATTTCAGATGCTTCATTCATAAAAAGGGCTTCTGCTCTGGGCCCAGGACCGCATCCCTGGCCCTGAAGATCTGCTGATCTTTCAACCAGCTCCCTGGGTGCCTGCCCCATAGCACCCTGTGCTAAACCCTGGGGAAGGCACCCTGGGAGATCAGCTGGACATGCAAGGAAGGAGTCACTGGAAGTGCCTAATAATGAATAATACCGTTTGATGAGCTCTAGGCGAGCAGAAGGCCAAAGAGTGTTGGAGGAGTGAAAGTTGATGAGCTCTGTGCTGGTTTAGGAAGGCTTCCCGGAGGTGATGGCTTCAGGCTGGTGCCAGCTCAGATGGGCAGGGAGAGTGGGGAAGGCATTCCAGGCAGGGGTGCCAGTGAGCAAAGGCATGGATGCTGGGAAATGCAAGGTGTGCGCAGAGGGCAGGAGCCAGAGCTGTGTGGCTGGGCAGATGGGTCTCGTTGGGAGAAGGAGGAAGAATGCCTGAGAGGTGTGGGAGGCTCTGGAGCACTCAGGACACTGGACTGGGGAGCCCCATCCATCCTTGGACAGAGGGACTCTGAGCACTAACCACCCCCACCTGGGAGGTGTCTCTGCGGGCAGCTGGTAGGAGCTGGGGTCACCTTTGGCTCCATGTATGGTTGAAGCACCTGGAAGACTGTACTCCCTAACCCAGGAAACTATTCCAATCCCCCATCGTGTACCAGACATACTGCCAGATGTAGGGGATGCAACGAAAAATCAGGCATGGCCCTTACCCCAGGGAGTGCACCAGGCAGGGGTGTCAGGACCCCCCAGAGTCCTGAGAGTGGAACCAGCTCTTCTACTGAGGCTGCTCTACTTCCTCCCATCCTACCCACCACCTAGCATTTTATTACAAAATTGTTTTTAAATTTTTCTAACATACAGCAAAGTTGAAAGAATTTTACAGTGAAGACCTGTTTACCTACAGCCTTGGTTCCAACACTAACATGTACTTGCTTTGTCACATGTCTGTTTAGCCATCCTTCTCTCTGCCCATTGCACTTTTCATGATGCATTTCAAAGTGAATTGCAGATGTCAATTCATTTCCCCCTAAACTTGAGCATGCAGAACATTGGTATTCGTTTTCAATACTTTTTCTTTTGATATAAAATATGTATTCAGTGAAATGCACAGATCTTGTGTCCATTAACTAGGTTTGACAAATGGTAACCTCATGCAGCCCATTCCCTAGCAATATCCAGGGGGTGACCATCAACCTCACAGGCTCCCGGGTAGCAAGCGGGCCTCTGCTTCTCACTGCAGAACTCTCCTGGCCGAGCGCTCGCCGAAGACATGGGCAAAGTTCACGCAGTAGCCTCTGCTGGCTGCGTCCCACAAAAGTCTGGTAAGCCCCCACAATAAACCAGACACAAGACAGGGGCTGGGTAATTATCTCTCTCTCCCATCCAAATGCTCCGTGGTCCCTCTGGAGGGCTGCACATTCCCCATGGGATATGGCTATTTGAAGAGCCTGCACATTGAAAGCCAGAGCAGATGTGTTCCCCACTGTGAAACACCAAGACATGTTCCAGGTCACTCTCACACACAGAACAAGAAGTCCTGGAAGGCTCTCTATCCCTGTTTTGAGGGATAGATAGACGTTTGCAGGATAAAAAGGGGAAAGGCATTCCAGAGGTATAAACCATGGTACGTTGGGGAACTCTAAGAAGACAGAATGGCTGGAATGTGGGGTGAGGTGGAATGGAAGGAGGAAGTAGGGGGAGGAGATAAGGGTGGACTGGGGCCAGGATGAAGGAAGGGTCAACTTCCTTTACGAGGATACTGTCCCTAAGAGAAATGGGAAGCCACGGAAAGTTGTTAGGTAAAGAAATGACATATCCAGGTTCTCATGTTTCAAATTTCCCTGCGGTTGTCATGTGGAGGAAGGTTTGAAGGGAAGACGAGAGGGGAATTGGGAAATTCAGTCACGAGATTATTGCAGTGGCCTGGGTGAGAAATGATGGTGGTCTGGACCAGGCTAGTCGAGGGAGCTGGAGAGAAACGTAAGTGGTAAAATTAGCCAGCTGAGCTTATTTGGGAGCAGTGGCAGGAAGGAATCAAGATTGAGGTTGAGGCATTTCATGGGATGGAGCATAGGTAAGACTGGAGGAGGAGCAGTTTGGGGGTGTGGATGGGTTGGGTTGGGGTGTCTGGGGGACATCAAGGGGAGAGTTTCAGTAAGTTCTGGATACAGAGGTCTAGAACTCAGAAGGAAGGTCTGGGCTGAAAATGAGTCAGGGTTCTTGGGGCAAAGACGGCATTTGAAGCTGAGGTTTGGATGAAGTGTGCAGCTAGAACAGGACCAAGAACAGGCACCAGGGGACCTCATTTTTGGGGACAAGTGGCAGGGGAAACACAGGAGTCCATCAAGAGGATACTCAGTGGAGGGGGTGTCCTAGAGCCAACATAGCCAGAGTAGGGGATAGTCCACTGTGTCAACATCATGGAGGAGTCCCCTTTGAGAAGGCCTAAGATGAGTTTCCTGGACTCAGCAATAAGGAGGAGGCTGGAGACCACAGCAAGACCCGTTCAGTGGAAAAGTGCATATTCCAGGCAGGCCTGCCCTGCAGAACTGGCCCTTTCCAGCCCCCGCCTCCCATCACCACCCTTACCACTCCTACCTTGGTTGGCTGCTGTTTTAGTTTGCTAGCTGCCAGAGTGCAACATACCAGAAATAGAATGGCTTTTAAAAGGGGAACTTAATAAGTTGCTAGCTTACAGTTCCAAGGCTGAGAAAATGTCCCAATTAAACAAGTCTATAGAAATGTCCAATCTAAGGCATCCAGGGAAAGATACCTTGGTTCAAGAAGGCTGATGAAGTTCAGAGTTTCTCTCTCAAGTGGAAGGGCACATAACAAACAGAGTTTCTCGCTTATCTGGAAAGGCACATGGTGAACATGGTTAGGGTTCCTCTTTCACCTGGAAGGGCTCATGGTGAACACGACATCATCTGCTAGCTTCTTCTCCTGGCTTCCTGTTTCATGAAGCTCCCCGGGAGGCATTTTCCTTCTTCATCTCCAAAGGTCACTGACTGGTGGACTCTGCTTCTCATGGCTATGTCGTTCTTCTCTGCTCTCTCTGAATCACTCATTCTCCAAAATGTTTCCTCTTTCATAAGACTTCAGAAACTAATCAAGACTCACCCAAATGGGTGGAGATATGCTTCTACCTAATCCAGTTTAACAACCACTCTTGATTAAATCACATCTCCAGGGAGATGATCTAATTACAGTTTCAAGCATACATTGCTGAATAGGGATTAGAAGAAACAACTGCCTTTACAAAATGGGATTAGGATTAAAACATGGCTTTTCTAGGGTGCATACATCATTTCAAACCAGCACAGCTGGGTAGCGGGGCACTGTCCAGCTGGTTCTGGACAGCGGTGGGGGATGACCACCCAAGACGCTCCCCACATGTCTGAGCTTGTGGCTAAGTGGTAGGTAGGAGTGAGTCTTTAATCCTGCCTGGGCAGAAGATGCCTGCATGGGATGACCAGTGTCCAGCAGGCATCCCCTTACCTGCAGGGGAGGCCAGGTGTGTCGAGAGCCATCCCAGCAAGCAATGTGTCTCTGGGCAGGAGCTGCAGCGAGGCTGGAGAAGGTGCCCTTCACCTGGAGGCAGGTTAGACCCTGAGACAGAGGTTCTCAACCGGGTCACACCCCAGGCCATCAGAGTCTTAGTGGTAGGTCTCTGGCATCTGTGGTGGTTTTGAAAGCGCTCCAGGAGTTTCCAATCTGCACTCAGGGTTGAAACCACAGGTCTAGGGGAAGAGAACTGGGTGAGGGGCTCTATCCATGTTTTAGGTCAGCGCCATTTTGGATCAGAGAGTAGCAAGAGGAATCTGAACTTGGCCATGCTGCAAGGTCAGCCTCTCCTTCTCCCGCTGCCCCTCAAAGCCCCCCTCCCCACCCTGAAGCCCCTCTCCAGCAGCTGGATGGTGGAGGGTGGTATGCAGGCTCTTCAGCCTTCTGTCCTTGGGTTAACTCAGAGAAAGCACAGCCCACAGGGTTTATTGACTTCAGGGCTGGGATTTTGCTCTGAGTGGCAGTCAGCAGGCCTGGTAGGGTTGGGGAGGGTCCGAGTCATTGTGGTGGCCTGCGTTCTTGGAGGAGCACTCCTAGGAAGCAGGAATGAAGCTGCAGGGAGGACCAGGTTCCCAAACAGTCTTGGGGCTCCAGGTCCAGCCACCAGTACCCGTCCCCAGGAGAACTCTCTCACCACCCTGAAGGACTGGACCCTGGAGTGATCCGTAGACTTCTCTCTGGCCTTATCATAACAGGTTCTGCAGAGGCAGGCTAATCTAATCTCCTCATAGAGCGGGAAATGAGGGCACTAGATGCAGGGTGGGTGAGTGACTTTCTGAAGGTCACACAGCATGTAGCTGTCAGTCAGCTCTAGAACTCTGGACCCTGACACCTGCTGAGTAGGGAGGGGCAGGAGAGGCAGCTGGGACCGTAGGCCCAGGAGGCTCACAGGACAGGGCGGGCCTCTCAGGCTGTGGCCAGGTCTGGCTTCCCTGCCCCTGTCTCCTTCCTGCCTGTGGCTATGGGAGTGGGCACCCAGGCATTCACTTTTAGAGCTGTCTTTAGGATCGTGGAAACAGAGAACAATAGGGGTCTGGGAGCAAGGAGGAGGCAGGAGGCTCCACAGAGCTGCGTCCAGGACTCAGGGCCCAGTCACCTCTGGACCAGGTCTTCTCCCCACCCCTGCCACGGCCCCTCGCTTGGGTCTTTGCGCTCCCACCCCACGCAGGCTGGCTCAGCCCTCACTCGAGTTAAACAAGGCGGGAGCTGGATAAGAATTCGAGGGAGGCCAGGGCCTTTGGGAAGTAGAAACTGCTAATCTTATCCATTGGGCTCTGAGGAATTTGGCAGGACCAGGAGGAAGGCGCTCTAGGGACTGGGCTGGCCAGCCCCAGATTATCTCCTGCACCCTGAAGCAGGGGGCACGCTCATTATTAATAGCCTCACAATAAACCCCAGTGATAAGCCGGCTCCTCCTCCCATGACACAGACTGTTCTTCGAGTTTGGAAGAAGGAAACAGAGGAACAAACGGCCAGACCCAACACTGCTGGGTTTTGTCCTTACAACCAATCTTTGGATGGCCGCCGCAGCCTGCGTCCGAGTGTTTTCACACTATTGGTCCACCTGGTGTGCCAGGGACTTCTCCTTCCCCTGCCTTGTACATGCGACGCTTATCCCAGCTCCCTTTCTTTGCTCAAGCTCTTCCTTTCTCCAGAGATGCTGTCCCCTTCCCTGCCAGCCAGAAGCTGGGGGCACCGTGCATGGCGGCCCCCCACGGTCTGAATCTCAAGCCAAAGCAGAGCAGGGGCATTTGGGCGGGGGTCTCATTCCTTCACCCCAGTGCTTATAGGCACCCTAGGGGAGCAGCTGCCACACGATTGCTCACTGGGAATCCCAAAATTCTGCTCTTCTAATTGTGTTTGTTTGCGGTTGTTTCTGGAATGAAAAAGTGAAAGAATGCTGCAGCAATCAGTGGACCCAAGCCCAGGGCAGCCCCACTGCAGAGAGTCAGCTTGCCGAGAGCAGGCAAACAGGTGGGGGGCAGGCCAGGGGCTGGGGGTGCCTTCCATGCCTCGGCTCAGGTCCTGGTATACTCTGCTGGGTGCTGCTCTGGGGTAGAGACCCATCACCACCCACGGCCCCTGCAATGCCCCTCAATGGCCATGAAAGGCCTCCTGGGGACACTGAGATCTGGGCCAGGCCAGAGCCTCGGGACATAGACAGAGCCCTGTGGCATCAGCTGGGGGAGCCCCAAGGGTGCTCGGTGACCTGCTTCCCAGGACCCAGCAGGGACGCCCAGAACCCTGTGAGAGGCTCATCTCAGCCTTGTCTGGCTCAGGCCTGTGACCTTGGGGCCCCAGCATCCACCCGCAGATAGAAGGCTCCACAAGGGTGGGGGGCTCTGACCACGTCCCAGCCATAGGCAAGGGCTGGGGATGACCCTGCTGGACGGGCAGGTGGAGCGAGGCCAGGCCCCCTCGTCGCCGTTGCTGGGAGCATGGCAGGCCCCGTCCCGGGCCGGGGTGGCGGCAGGGAGCCCCCGAGACTGACGCCAACCACAGTTCCAGTGGAGCCGGGATGGGCGTGTTGCGCTTTTCAGAAAAACATGACTCTCTTCCTCAGTACAAGCAAATTTTGGAAAACTTTAAAACACGGAAACCACCATGGGGAGGGGTGGAAAAGGGGGGAAAGAGGGAGGGCAGGAGAGGTCAGGAGATGGCAACTTTTTTTCTTCTGAGAACACTTATTTCTCTCCGAGTAGCCAAGCAAGTCCTAATCCCAGCAGTTTTGGGGCCAGATTCAATAAAAACTCTGTCTACAGAGGCCTGAGCAAAGCCACAGAAAATAAATACTGCATGGCTCGTCCTGTCTCCGGCCGCCCGGGGCGCGGAGGGCCCTCTATTGACTCTCCGGCCGCTGGGACATGGGTTGCGCTCGAAATTCTCTCCCCGGCCAATCAACTTCCTCTCCCCAGTTAAGACCATTTAAAAATCATAAGTAGAGTTTCCGGTGTGGAGGAAGAAAAACAAAAGAGAGCATATTTGGTTTAAAGGAGGAAAAAAAGAACTGCAGAAAAGCCAATTTATTTTCAATCAGGGCCAGAAGCTGTTGGTTTGGGGTGTTTGTGTAAAATGACATGTGGGGGCAGGTCCTTACCTGAGCTTTGCTGTTCTACCTCAGGTCTCCTTAAAACCCACTCTGGACTCAGCAGGACTCTCCGAGCCAGACTGTCCTCTGGGCCTTCTGAGCACCAGTGGGTCCGACCCCTGCCCCAGGGACGCCTGGGCTCTGCAGGCCCTGCCGGGTGACCACCAGGAAAATCAAAGGGAAGGAGAGCACGGTGGGTGGAGGTGGGGGGCGTATGTGATTGGTTTTATTAATAAAAATTAAAAAAAAAAAAAGCTCAGGGCCACAAACAACCAAGAGGTGAACAGAGCCTCGCATTGAAAACTGAACAGATGCTCACAGGGCATCTGGGGGTGGGGGGTGTTGACCAAGGGGAAAGGAGAGAATTTGAGGAACCCGCAGGGAAAGAAAGGTTAAGGTACCACCAGGGAGAGGGTGGGTGGGCCCAACAGAAGTGGGAGAGTGGCAGGAGGGTTCCGTGAAACCACACCAGGGCCTGGGGACCCATCATCTCAACTTACACAGAGTTACAAGTCAAAGCATTTGGACAGCCCTCTTGGGGTATTAGAAGTCCTCACCCCAAGGGCAGACTGCAAGAATGTGACCCGTTACCCTCCCTACACTTTGCCTAGACCCTCCCTCATACTGGGCGCCTGGTAGGCTCCAGGGTATGCATGGGGGAGGGGGTGAATTTATGCTCCTCCCCCTCTCTCCCTCCAAGTTCTGGAAGAAAACCATGGTGGATTCTTGTCTTCCAAGGGGAGGACAACGCCTGGGCCTGCAGGACTTGGCCTGGGTTCTCTCTGGGGCGGCCCATGTTGGGAGAAGCCATGTCCCCCACTCTCAGCTGCTGCCCTCTCTGAGGCCACAGTCTGGGCTATCAATCCTTTTTGCATGGTGGGTTTTGTGGGGGTCGGATCCTAAACCCTCTCAGTCCCAATCTGTGACTCTCCACCCCGCAGAGAGTACTCTATTATCAAGCAACGTTTTTCCAAGTCCTGCTTTAACAATGCTGACTCTGGCAACGCATCGTGTGAATCAACTCCTAGGGACAGAAGCCTGGGAATTGGGGGACAGGGGTGGCCCCTCACTGGATGCCTGGAGGTTTGAGGCTAGCCCATTGTTACCTAAAGTTCTCTCCAATGGCCTCAAAGATTTCATAGCTCCTTGTACAGAAGGAGAACCCCGAAGTCCTTGGTTGGGGGAGGGAAAAAGAAAGAAAGAAAACGAGGAGCAGAAGGGGCCAAAGACAGCCTTGGGTCTGATCCCCAACTCCAAACAAGGCACTCCTGAGTTGTTTAAATAAGATTCTGAGGACAGGAACGACTTAAATCTTTTGGGTAACTTTGTGTTTACAACAGAGTGGTAGGTAACAAGTCAACTAGTTTCAAGTATTTGAAATACCCCAGAGAACGGGATTTAAATAGAAGAGGCTTCTGAGCAGCCAAAATAGATGTCAAAAAGCCCAGGCTCTGAAACACAAGCTTTTTATTTCTTGGTAAATTTTTGGTCAAAACCTATTAACTCGTAATCTAAATACAATTGTAACAGCCTGTGTGAGTGATATCTAAACCCACAGATGAATAAAAGGTGTGTGTGTGGGGGGGGGCTGTTAAGAGAAAAAAATATCAAAATTCAGCTGTCGGGACCATCTAGTCTAGGGGCAGTGGTGGGGGAGCTCACCTTGGGGGTCACAGCCCAAGGAAATCATAGGGTTCTCATAGGGGAACACGAGCCACCAAGGAAGCATTCAACTCTGCACAGGGGAAGATGCAATAGATTTAAGAAAGATACATCTTCAAAATTGAACATTAGCTCTAAACAATGGACATAGCCCTGAGCCTTAAAAAGATAACCCCTCATGTATTGGAACACCAGGTTTCTCCAGAAGAGGTGGAGGTAGGGGGATAGGGGTGAAAGCGACAGGAGAAGTGTGTTCGGAAATTATATACACAAAGCTCTGCAACCAGAAAGTTCCTCAGCTCCCCCTGAACCCTGAACACTGGTGGAGGTGAGAAGAGAACTGTGCTAGTGACTGACCCAGGCCAGTGAGCCATCTGTACTCAGGCCCAAGGGCTCTAGTCCCCTCACCCTCCCACCTCAGCACCTTTTCTCCTCCTTGTTTTGTTCTTCATTCTCCCTTTTCTTCCTCTCCAGTCTACTTCCCCCCTCCCCCGCTCCCACACACTGCTGCCCAGTAGACATTTCTGCAATGAGGGAAGTATTCTCTATCTGCATTAATCGACACCATGGCCACCAGCCACATGTGACTACTGAACACCTGAAATGTGCCCAGAGTAACCAAGGATTTAATCTTTAATAATAATTTTTAAAAATTATTTGTTAGTAACAAATACAACACAAAATTTCCCACTCTACCCACTTGCATGTGTACGATTTGGTGATATTAATTACATCCACAATTTTGTGTTACCATCACCACCAAAACTATCAAAACTATCAAAACTTTGAACCTGGTAACTTCTAATCGACTTTTTGTCTCTATGACTATGCTTATTCTAGGTATTTCATATACGTAAGATCTTACAATATGTGTCTGTGCTGGTTTGAAAGGATTATGTGTCCTAGAAAAGCCATGTTTTAATCCTGACCCAATCTTGTGGGAGCAACCATTTCTTTTAATCCCTATTCAATAATATAAATTGGAATCTCTTGATTAGATGATCTCCAGAGAGATGTGGCTCGCCCAATGTAGGTATTAACCTTGGATTAGAGGGAGATGTGACTCCACCCATTCTAAGTGGGTCTTGATTAGTTTACTGGAATCCTTTAAAAGAGGAAACAATTTTTGGAAAAAGCAACGAGCTGCAAGAGAGCCATGAGAACCACAAGAGCCCACGCAGTGAGAGACCTTTAGAGATGAAGAAGGAAAACGCACCTGGGGGACCTCCATGACTCAAGAAGCCTGGAGACAAGCTTGCAGACATCACCGTGTTTGCCACGTGCCTTTCCAGCTGAGAAAGAAATCCTGAACTTTATCGGCCTTTCTTGAGTGAAGGTAACCTCTTGTTGGTGCCTTAATTTGGACATTTTTATAGACTTCCTTTATTAGGATATTTCCTCAGCCTTAGAACTGTAAACTTGCAACTTATTAAATTCTCCTTTTTAAAAGCCATTCCGTTCCTGGTATATTGCATTCCGGCAGCCTAGCAAACTAGAACAGTGTCCTTTTGTGGTTGGCTTATTTCACTCAACATGTTATCTGAACTTCATTCCTTTTCGTGGCCAAATAATATTCCATTGCATGTATCTACCATATTTTGTTTCTCTATTCATCTGTCCATGGACACTTGGGTTGCTTCCATCTTCTGGCCATTGTGAACAGTGCTGCTATGGATATTAGTGGACAAGGATATGTTCAAGCCCCTGTTTTCAATAATCTTTCATTGTAATTAACTTAAATTTAAATAGCCACAAGTTGCTGGTGGCTACAGTTTCTGGACAGCATGGCAAGCCTCAACAGGGTCCTATCAGACTGCACGGAGAAGCTGCAACCTGCCCTGGTGACCTGTACTACCAGAGCTGTGCATTTCTTGTAAATGCAACAGTTAGTAAGCGCCTACCATGTGCCGAGCAGGAAAAGACTACTTGTGAAAGACTCTGGTGAGCAACCAGCCCTTTCCTCCTGTACTAGTTTATCTTCCTTTCAGAAGCAAATCCTGTTTGCCTACTAAGTACTGGGTGCCCTATGGAAATTATTTTCAAAGTATGATGAACACAGCATCACTTCTCCAGCTTGTTAAAAATGCAGCATCCCACCCTCCCCTCACAGCTAGATCTACTGAGTGAGACCCTCTAAGGGTGGGTTCATCACCCAAGGCTCCCAGAAGGAATGAAGAGCCAAGGCAGGTGCTTCTCTACGAACAGCTTAGACTTCAGAAGATGCCAAAAACAAAAAACAAAACAAAACCAAAAAAACAGGACCAGAAATAGTGAGCTCTTTTTACAGCTTCTCCCTAAGAACTGTCTGCAAATACCTCAGAGAGGACTAATACCATAAGCCTTTTTATGGTGACATCTGAGGGGAATTGGTTGGCAGGTGTTTTTCCTCCATCGAGGTGAAAAGTCGGGTAAGTCAGAGCTGGGCTGCAGGAGCAAAGGTGGCCCCAGGTCCTGCCTGCATGACTGTGACAGGTGCCCTACCCTCGCTCACCCTGTCTCCACCTGTAAAAGGGGAATAATTAGATCTGGCTTCCACCTTCTTATAGAGAAAACCACCAAGAGAGCAGGACAGGCTTCACGGAGGGTGGGAGCCACGGCCTCAGGGCCAGGAAGGACCTGACATGCAAGGTGGGGATCACAAGAAACAGAAACCTCTAGACCTTTCCATTCCTTACCTTGGGAAATTTTCAGCTTGGAAAACATTATGTTCTGATTTTACTCTAGTTCAATGGTTTTAGAAAATGTATAGGTTCGGTTTCAACTCAAACTGGTTAACTGGGGATTTGGGGGGTTAAAAATGGATATAAATAATGAGTCAGTAAAAAATAATATTATCTGAGTTCAGGGTTGAACATTTCAGGCTGAAGCTTTTGATTGATTGGTTCACTGCAAGACCCTGCTGTTCAAGTCAATTCAACAAGCACTGCTTGAGCACCTGTTATGTTCCAGGAATGGGGATGAGACACTATCCCGGTTTCAAAGAAATTGTGCTCAGTTGGGGAAGAAGACAACGAAACAACCCAATTTCCATGAGTAAAAGTCCAGGAAACCCCTATAGGGACCAAGGAGCTCTGTGTGAGGCCAAGAGACACAAAAGAAGTGACATTTGAGCTGGGCAATGGCCAGTGTGGAGTTTCCCAGGCAGTTGGGGATGGAAAAGGAAGGGAAATAGGATGGTGGGTAGGCTGTGGAGTGCCTGCAGGCACAGAAGAAAAGGAATGGGCAGTTGGGCCAGTGGGTGGCCCGTGGGCTCAGAGAGGAGGTCAGAGTGAAGATCTGTCCCCACCACAGAGCGAGGAACCCACATGGTAGGAGAGTGACACCAGTAGGCCAACCCCCTGGGCAGAAAGAACCTCATTTGTATCTACTATTTAGAGAAGCAGGAAATGGATGAGGAGACAGCAGTGAATAATGGAAATGTGTTTGGGGAAGGAAGAGGTCAGGGCAGCGAGTGGTGGGACCATCTCACCCATGGCAGTGCCGACGGGAGGTGACGGCCCAGGACCAGCTCCCTGCAGCCCACCCAGCCCTCAGCCCTGCACCTCCTCCTCACTGCCACTCCCTCCACAAACCAAGGCCAGGCTGGCTGGGAGGCCCTAGGGCACAGTATGAATCCACCCCAGCCCAGGCATCTCTCCCTCCAGAAGTGGTGAAAGAGAAAGATACCAAGGTCTGGAGGGAGGAAGAGACGTCATGTACATCCTGCACAATTTTTGCGCCCCTACCATGTGACAGAGACTGCCATCCACACACATATATTCCGTATATGATGGGCTCACTACAAGCACTATTCCAAACCCATTCCAAATGGACACTTACAACAACTCTGGGGTAAATTACTGTTATAACTTCCATGTTACAGATGAGGAAACTGAGAAATAGTCAGACTTTACCCATTTTAGGTAGATCATGGTAATGAAGCTGGGATGTGAACACAGTCAGCCAGGTTCCAGAGTCCACCTCACTAGGCCACCTCAACTTGCCTGACATGGTGAAATTCTCAGTTCACAGACAACGACATTAAGGTTGAGTCTGAAACCCTTTCCCAAGGTTGGGGACTCAAGACCAGTCTCTGGGCCGTGCCAGGCCTCTTTTCATGGCTACAGGGAGCAGGGCTCAGCATGCAGGGAGTCACAGTGGATAGAAATGTAGGTGTGCACCTTTGCCTAGTGTCACCTCCTCCAGGAAGTCTTCCCTGATCTGCTGCCTAGTTGGGATTAGAGGTCCCCCCTCTGTGCTCCCACAGCTCCCAGGGACACTCCTGCATGGCTGTGCTGGATGTGTGGAGTCACTCGTGTGTGGGTAGCAGATGCCCACTGGCCACGAGCTTGACCCTGTCCCCTCTGCATCTCCAGCCCTGTGCCCAGGGCCTGGGCTGAGCAGGGATCAAATAAGCATGTGGGGGATAAATGGGTGAACGGTGACAGTGCAGTCCAGGTAATGAATGACAGAGGGGCTTGGGAAGGAAAACATAAGCGGA
>PVIY010046951.1:0-18157 GCA_004026745.1 Myrmecophaga tridactyla
CATTCCTGCTTCGGCTGGTGAGCCTCTCCTGTGGAGTTCATCCAGACCCTCCATCGGAGTCGTCAGCTTCGCAGTCTGCCCTGTGGATTTTGGACTCTGTGTTCCTGCGGTCACGTGAGACACTTTTATAAATTTTATATTTGCAAGTGTTCCCTGTTGATTCTGTTTCTCTAGAGAACCCTAACTAATACAGATGCCAAATTTTATAAATGATGATTCCTTTAGAATCCAACTTCTATATATCATTAATGTTACTGCTGTTCTATCAACGCATGGTGCACTGATAAACAAGAACAAATTATAATGCAGTAGCTAGCTTCTCTAGAGTTTATTTTACATATAAAAGACCAGAGAGTAATAACCAGAAGACACAAAAAATACTAGGTAGAGAGATTTCACAAACATAAAATGGACTGAATTAAATTTTCAGTACCAAAATATTAACATGAAAATACAAAGTAGCTCCAATTAAGATGTTTCATTGTACACAATGAATTAGAATCACAGTTAATCATTGGACCATTAAAGTGTAGCAGGCACCCCCTGTTTGCCCAAGCCATTTCCTCTCACACCAGGCAGGCCCCTGGTTACTCAGGCCATCTCCCCTTTGAGAAGCCTCCCTTGTCCCCGGAACGTTTCAAACTGCATGTAGGCAGGATAAGAAAAATTCCTGCAGAGACCCCTCCCCTTCTGTACATCAGCACGTAGCCAAGTGCTTCCCTTAAAAACCTGTGACAATCCCTATTCGGGGCTCAGAGTTTCAGAGGCTACTCCGCTGAGCCCATGACCATAGACAAATAAAATCTACTTTCTGAAACTTCAGAGCCTCGACCCTGGTTTGTTCTGTTTCTGTGTAACATTCCTGGATTGTTCCTGGTTTTATGCAACAAAAGAATGCACTTGTGGAGAATAAAAGAATACATTTAAAATGTATTTATCAAAATGAAACAGTCTTCAAGTACCATATTTCTGCATATTTGCAAAATGTTTTAAAGTTAAATTAAAAGGGAACTGAGTGTGCGGACACAGATGGACATTTGCACACTGGTGTTTATGGCAGCAGTTTTCCTGATCCACAATGGGTGGAGGCAGCCAAAGGGTACAAAGACTGAGGAATGGAAGGGGGAACTACAGTGCACACATACAATGGACAACTGAGCAACCACAAGAAGGAATGAAGCTGTGAGGCATGTAATTGGTATATGAACCTTAAGGACTGTATGTTGAATGAAATGTCAGGGACAAAAAGACAAATATCATCATGTCTCAATCATATGGACTAACTATAATATAAAAACTCGGTGAAGTGAAGTCAAGAGCACGGGTTATCAGGTTGGCGTCTATTGTAAAGGGTCCTAGATTGTAAGCTCTTACAGCAGTCACAAATATTCAGGAGGTGTAACTGTTATTTCTAAATTCTGAGATACTGAGCTGTTTGTTTATAAGCTGGTTGTTCTCAGAAACTTCAGATATTTATGTGACACCTTAGACTCAAAGTTGGAGCTCTGAAGCTATGAATATCAGCAGTACCCCATATAGTAACTGCTTAAAAAGTTGAAAAAATGATCAAACATCTAGTACAGACATGACTGAAGCTGATCTGGAAAGGACTAAGATTAATCAGAATACAAGTTAAAGGATGATATTGCCTATGTTTTAAGCTTAAACTCTGTGTGAGACCAAAGGGAAAGATGCTTATTTGGTACAAAAGTTATACTTTGGGTAGCGCATTTCCTAATTTAACTTGTATGGTCAGTTTAGTTAATACCATAAGTACATGGAATCTTGAATAGGGTATGAGATTTTGTTGCTGTGTCTGGGTTAGTGTGATACCCCAATATATCCCTGAGTAATTTGGGCAGTGAATAAAGAAGTATTTGCAAAGTCCCCTTGGGGAACTGGGGAGAAAGGAGGAAATATTCAACTTCATCAATTAGAGAATTTCTGATATTCTCGCAAGCAATGCGGACAACCAAATCAATATGTTGTGCCCTGAATTTTGAGCTTCACCCCTATGAAACTTATTCCTGCAAAGGATAGCCTAAGACTACTTAAAATTAGACCTAAGAGTCACCCCTGGAAAATCTTTTTTGTTGCTCAGATGTGGCCTCTCTAAGTCAACTCGGCAGATGAACTCAACTACCCTCCTCTACTCTGTGGGACGTGATTCCCAGGGGTGTAAACATAGGACAGAAATCCTGGGATTAGCTGGGACCTGGCATTAAGGGATAGAGAAAGCCTTCTTGACCAAAGGGGGAAGAGAGAAATGAGACAAAATAAAGTTTCAATGGCCCAGAGATTTCAAACAGAGTTGAGGGGTTATCGAGTTATTCTTATGCATTATATAGATATCCCTTTTTAGTTTACAGTGTATTGAAGTGGTTGGAGGGAAGTACGTGAAACTGTTGAGCTGTGTTCCAGCAGCCTTGATTCTTGAAGATGACTTTTTAAAGATGTAACTTTTACAATGTGACTGTATGATTGTGAAAACCTTGTGTCAGAGGCTCCTTTTAGCTAGGGTATGGACAGATGATCAAAAAAATATGGATAAAAAATAAATAAATAATAGCGGGGACAAAGAGTAAAATAAATCGAGTAGATGGAAATACTAGTGGTCAATGAGAGGGAGGGGTAAGGGGCATGGTATGTGTGAGTTTTTTCTTTTTTTATCTGGAGTGATGCAAATGTTCTACAAACGATAATGGTGATAAATACACAACTCTGTGATGATACTGTGAGCCTTTGATTATACACCTTGTATGGAATGTATGTGTCTGAAGATTTCCCAATAAAAATATTTTTAAAAAAATAATTAATTAAAAATTTTGGGAACCAATTATATGGTTATTAGAAAGTCAACTTGGTATAGCTTCTCTCTCTGATATTAAAACTCACTTCAGAATTCTTAGAACAAAGTCTCTAAAATATCTGTTGGATGAATAAATAACAACAGAAAATTTACCACTAGTGTTGTGGTTCATCTAGGGTACCAGTTTAGCAAGAGTTAGGCACCTTTATCGGATGAAAAACTGCAATTATGGGTATGGGGGGAGAGACTGAGCTATGTTTTAAATTAAGCTCTATTAAGGAAAGGAAAATCAGGGTACTTTTCCTGATGTGGAGATGATCAGACAAGTAGTAAATCTGAGAGAAAAAAGGAAGGAAAGGCAGTTCTTTTTTATAAAAACAGAGAAAGAAAGGAAGAAAAAGTTCCAAGTCTCTCATATGTGACCATAAATTCTGCCAACCATAATCAAAACCAAAATTAACAGGATTGCCTTCCTTTTGTAATTTTGGCCTGACAAGGGTAATACCAAATTGCACTTATATGAGAGTGATACCCTCTGATTTTATCCAAGGTCTCAATTTCCTTACAGCTAGTCCTATTGACAGTTTTCAGAAGCAATGAAAACTATATCCATAACTTAAAGAGAGAACTCGGTTCACTTTTTTTGATTCTTCACTCATTCACTCACTTGTTCATCAAAGATTTATTGAACACTACAAGGGCCAAACATTGTACCAGACAGAATATGGTGATGAGTGAAACAGGTTCTTACCCTACAAATAACTACTCAAAAATTTCTAGTTCAAAAACCTCATGGAGAGCTAGACTGCTTTCAGTGAAAAAATAAAAGAAAATACTATCATCAACAAACATGTTATCAAAAAAAGATATTAACACTCAACTGTTTAGCAAAATAGTAAGAAAAGGGTGTTTATATCTACAAATGAAAAAATCCATATAGAATAAAAGTTGAGTTTCCTAAAAATAATGATATATTTCAAAATGAAAGGAAACACAGTACATGCTGTTAGAAGATTCCTTCCTTTAAATAGTTACAATATAAAATTTTTAACAGAACACATATTCAAAAGAATTAAAATCTAAAAGAGATCCTACACACAATCTTATTCAGTGTTTTCTAAACTTTAGTCATTTTGTATCTCCTTTATGATTTTTATCATATGTGTATATATATTCTATCTACACAATTGACTATTAAAAATTAAATCATTTTTTAAAACTTAATGAATTTATTTTATAGATGATAACCATAAACTTAAAATTCACTGAAAACAAAATCATGCTATTAAATCCTATATAGACACTATTGTCTATGGAGAGCTCTGAACCAAAGTCAGATTTCTGTTAAATAGTGAGATTATTAGAGAGGTTTTAAAGAATGATAACTGCTTTCCCCCTTAAATCTTCCCCAACAACGATCCAATGTTAGAAACCTATTAAAGATATCTTGATACCAAACTGAGACTTTCTCCTTGACATAATCAGAAAGACTGAAAAATGATTTTTCATTGTGTAATTCAATGTTTACTTCAATATTTTATCAAATTACTAAGAGTAGTTAAGTGAAATTGTTGAGGGTAACACAGCCAAAATATAAAAGGACCAGGATCAGACTCTAGGGTTTATTCTATTACTTACACTACATCCTGCTTTCTGAAACTTACATTTTTTTTTTAAAGCATTGACATATGGCTCCTTTGATCAATCAGGAAAGTCCTACTATTCTATTAAGACATTAGAGCTTTTAAAAAAACACTGCATATTTTTAATGTTTTATATATACAAGTCATAAGTTAGCATTGTTCATTTGTCAACAATCACTACAAATCAGGCTAGTCTTTACACAATTGATAGCCTAGCAGTTCAATCATTACTGATTATTTCAAGGACTTATTTTCATGACTACCTCCTCTTGCTAATAATCTTGTATTATAAAGTCCTTCTCTTGGTTAAGGGCAGATAAGACTCATAGACTTTTAGTTCTTTGGTAGAAGCATGCAAGCAAGTACCTCTACAGAAGCCCTCTTCTCTGCCAGCCAATTCATAACAACCCCATTAATTCTGCTGTCATTCCATGTGACAGAAGACAGAGACACTAGCTCTGGAGATGGTCAATTAGAAATAGTCTTCTTCAGAAGATTCAATATAAAAGTCTTGGGAAATTTAACTTCTATGATGAGTGAACAGGTTCTTCAGTGAAGAAAAATGTTTCAAGGGTAGGAAGAATTTTGGGCCCCAGTCCATGAGTTTCTTCTGCATTTACTGTCTTCTTTCTTCAGCTGATACTCAACAATTGTTATCACCCTGACTTGTCAGAGAAGCAGAATTCCTTTTCCCCCTCTGACAGAAAGAATTCATAGAGCTCAGAATAGCGAAGACAAGGAGGTTTGAAATATTGTTGCCAGTTGAGAAAAATCTCCAACAAGGCATCACTATTTGAAACTTACATTTTTCTTGGGGGAAGGGGAGAGGAGGATTATTAACAATTTTTTGGTGATTCTGAACCAGATAAGCTGCTTTCTGGACTGAAGTCTCCTAAAGAGATTTCCTTCACTATCCATGTAGTTCCTGACTTCCCCCAAATAGGTAGAGAGAGATAGAGTGAGATTTTTATTTCCTTCTTATGGGCTGCCTTGAATAGCTGTCAGCTGATGTCACAACCAACAGTCATTCCAAGGACTGTGCCAATTTGTGAGACTCATGCCTTATTTGTGGCCAGAGCAAGGAGAGATATCAAGCAAAATATACTGAAGCAAATGCCTATCTATGCAGTACTCTGAGTACAGCATGCAGTGATTAAGGGAATGGGCTCTGGAATCACAAAAAGTAGTGACCAAATTATCTTTCTATCCACTTAAGAGTTATGTGATCTTGGATAATTTCACATCAGTTTCTCCATCTATAAAATGTGATTAATAATAGGACTTTAATCATTGAGTGATTTTTGAGGATAAAATGAGATAATGGATATAGAATATTGAGCATGTTCTCAAAAAATGTTAGTGCTTTATCTAGGGGTTAATTTTCCTGAATAGTCTTCAAGAAGCAGACTATAGTTTGGTCAGGAAAGCCTTATTTGCCAAAATATCATATTCTCTGAAAAACATATCAAAGTGCCCCATTTCAGTAACTCCTTCACTCTCAGAACTCCCATACTGTTTACACAGGCAACAGAACAATAATCAGCTTTTATCTTTTCAAAATATCCTACAAATGATCAAACTGGAAGGGCAGTGAGTCCTAACCACTTGAATGTTTGACATTTTATCATTCCTACTTTGACTTGACCAAACCTTTATTCTATAGTGAAAGCACAGAACAGCAGATAGTTGTTCTAAATCACTAATACTTCCTGTTTATTTTACAGAAAGGGATTTGTATATTATTCACAAAGATTATCAGGATTTCTGGCCAAATATGAATCATTAAATTCTTAGTATGAGACTTGTTAGAGGTAGCAGGAGTAAAAGGAGATGAAGGCTTTAAAAGGAGATCAAGGTTGAAAGCCAACTGTGATGAGCACTTCAAACAAATGGGGGAACATTTTTCATTTTACTTGGACACAAACAATGGCCATTAAAAGCAACAACAAAAAAGAAACCATGGAAATGTGTAAGGTCTGTTCCGTGGGATTTCAATGATGATAACATTAATATTTATATACTTGTTAATGACAAAGCTTCAAACATACCAAATGCACCCACACAAAGCAACTAGTAGTTGTAAATTGTGGTTTAATAAAACAAATTCATTCACTGTCATCTGAGGTTCATACTGGGATCCTTGAAGAAACAAAAATAGTAGCTAAGGCCATCTCAAATTTAAATAGTTTCAACAATTAGGGTGCTTTTTGGTAATTTTGAAGCTCATGGCTAAGAGTTAATACCTTCTCAATTTACTACTTCACAATTACTGCTGGAAGCAAACAAATGTTATCATAAAGAGATTTATTAAACTTATAAACCACTCTATTATCTATTTATATACTTATATCCAATTATAAAAAATTAAAGCAAAATATTTTGCAATCTAAAATGTTTCTGTCTTTAAAAAATACTTCCTCCTTTAATTTCTTAAGTGCTATATTTAGGGCTAAACAAACAAGTTTTAATTTATTCATGAAGACCTTACAAATTATAGCATCTAGTCCTGCTGCTATGATCCAACAATTATAGTATTATATTGGATAGTATCCAAAATGAATCACAAAATATTATAAGTGTTTTATATTTTCAGAAACAACTTCCATCCCTGATTATTATTAAAATTAAACTTTATTCTTGTCATTGGAATTTCTAAAAGATTAAAAGATTAGCAAAGTAACTTTTAGAGGTGACTCAAGATGATTTTTAAGTCAATTTAATAGATTACTAAATTGAACATACATAAATGGGAAAAAAACAAGATTGTGTTTACATATGAATACATTTGTGCAGTTCAACTACTATACCTCAAGAATGGTCTAATAAATGAAACAAATTCTATGATTTAAGAGGATGGAAATCTCCCAAATGACAGCAGGTTGAAAAAGATGAACATCTGAAAAGATGAAAGCTGAGAGGAAATATGCTCAAAGCCTACTAAACCACAAAGGATTTACACAGGATGTTCAAGAATATGTTCACCAAATCTCAGAATTAGGGATCTTTCACTAGTGACTGAAAGAAGTAGTTTAAGAAAAAGTAACATAAAGCACAGCTTTACACAACAGGCAGAATTCTTATAGAACTCATTATCCCAAGAGGAGATAAAATCCAGAGATAATTTGTTTGACGGAAGATATGAATGTTCAGACCTTAGCATCATGGATGGAAAATGTATCTCCTATAAAACGTCTCTAGTAACCACTGCTAAATGCAGTACTGAACTGGATGAATCAGTGGTATGACCCAAAATGTACAGGAAACAATGTATTCAATAAAATGCGACTGTATTACATTTTGGCTCTAGAGGATGCTTTTTCTTTGTGTACCAAACTTTGTATTTTTTCTTGCAGTATGGAGATAATAGATATAATACAGAAATAAGAAAAGGATAAGAAGGGGAAGAATAGAAAATTAATTTTGCCTGCTGATACTGCTTGCTCAGTTAAGATTATAAAGTTAATAAAATAAAGGATATTGAAGTTCTGAAGTTAGTATTATATAGAACAAAGCTTGTACATGACAATTTCCTCTCACCAATATCAATCAAACAATGAAGAAATATTTTTTGAGAACTGCCTTAGTCAAGCATCACTGGTTGCAAGAAAATAGAAACCTAGTTGAATTAGCTCAAGTAAAAAATGGGATTACTGAAAGAATACAAGGGAACTGCCTAAAACAAAAAGCCGGAAGTACAGCTGATCTTATAGGAAATGGGAAACCTGTCATTCTTACCATTTCTCTGTGGCCACATGGTCTCTGTTCACACTCTCCTTTAGGATAACAAACCTCTCTCTTGCCCAGGGCCTATCTTATGAACATCAGCTTCAGTCTATAGGATTTTACAGCTGTAGTTACATCATCACATTAGGCAGAGTTTGTCTTGTAATAATAATAATAGCTAATATTTCCTGAGACTATGTGCTGAGTACTATGCTAAATGCTTTCCAAATGTTATTTCTTTCATTACCAAATGACCCTATTGGGCAAGTGCCCTTATAGATTAAAAGCAGTGAAGGAGTTAGAAACCAGATCCTTCAGACTCCAGAGATGGAATGTTCCACTATCAGGTTAAATTACCTCTCAATTTCTCTCAAAAGTGAATCTGAATCATTATGTTACCCAGTATGGGAGTAGTATAGCTCCCAACGATCCCCACCTCTTGGTATTCACCTCCTTTGTAGTACCTTCCATGTTGTACCAGGTTTGGTCAGATAGAGTACAGCAGAAGGTCATTTCTGCAAGTGATGTAATAGACACTGCAGCTTCTGTCTTGGTCACAGTTTCTTGCCAGCTCACTTAGATCACATGTTGTGAGCAGCTCTATGAAGAGACTTCTCAGGTTGTGAGGAATCAAAGTCTCTGGCCAATAGCCATGTGAATGAGCCACACTGGAAGTGGATCCTTCAGCCCAGTCAAACCGTCAGCTGACTGCAATCCTGGCTGACAACTTGACTGAAAACTCATGAGAGACCCTGAGTCAAAACCACCCAGCTAAGCCGCTCCTAGATTCCTGACCTTCTGAAACTGTAAGATAATAAATATTTGTTGTTTTAAGCTGAAGAGGGAAAAAAAAAGTGAATCTTATTGACACAAGTCAGTCTAAAGGATTAGGAAGTAATCACCTTGGACCGAATAGTTGTGAATGGGTACATACACGTATGGGTGTGTGTGGGGGGGGGGGGTAATTACATGATATAAACAAGACAGTGAGTGCTGTATTCCTGAAACAGATGCTATTATATTTCAGAGGATACAATCACTTTAAGAATAATCCATGTACATATCTCTATCACTGCATTTACCAAGCTGTATTATAAATAATGTTTCTGTGTGCATCTGCCTCCCCGACGAGTCTGGAATGATGACATAAAATTCATTCATTTTTGTTCCCTCTGCAACTACTACTGCAGGCACCAAAAAAGCACTCAATAAATGCTTAATTGCATGAACGAATTAAATACATAAACTACTGTATTTAACACGGATCTCATAGTCTATTGTAGGAAATAATCACTTAGCTAACTCTCTGAGTATTAATTCAAATTAAGCAACTGATCAGAATGAGAGCGTAGGTAGTTCAATGAATTTTCTCTTCTCAGTGTATGAAGGGAGATGATAAATAACTAATCAATAAACATTTACTCAGGGCCTAACATGTGTAAGGTGGTTATGATGGAGGGATATTTAAAGTCTCTGCCCTCGAGAAATTTATAATCTGCTAGCAAACATAATATGCACAATACAATTTCATTAAAAATCCAGTCAGAAGGCAGTGCAGGGGTCACCCAGTGGTAGAATTCTCCCCTGAAATGCTGGCAACCAGGGTTGAATTCCTGGAGCCTGCACATGCCAAGAAAAAAAAGAGAAAAAAAATCCAGTGAGATAAATGAAAATATTTTATACATGCTTAGAAAAGAATCAGTTATAATTTCATTAACTGAAAAAAATGAGTAATTATAGCAAAATAGTTTTGTTATTTTAAAGTAATTTTATGTTAAATATCCTTGTAAACAAATTTTGATCATCTCTCTGACTTGAAATGTTCTTGATACCTGCTGATAAACTACTTTCCAGAAAGAGTGCTGCATTATTGCCAGCACTCTATACTTGGGCATAACCAACTGTAATCTAGTCAGCGTTGAATATTATCTTTTAAAAACATTGTTCAAAACAACATGTTTTCTTGTGTTAATTATCATTTTGGTGAATAATTGTATTTATTTGTAGCTATTTCTACTTAGTAAATTCTCACAACAAAATTATTAATAAATACCCCCCAATAGGGTGTTAGTATTTTTCTTAATGATTTTTAAGAGTCCTTCAATTCTGTGAACCTTAACATTTTGCCTCTAAATTTACGGAAAAAATTTTATGGACATATAATTTTGTTTGTGGCATTTTCTGTTATATAGAACTTTCTAACTCAGTACTCAAATCTTATTCTTTTCCTTTGGCTTCTTCCATTGCTTTTATCCTTGAAAGGCCTTTTCTATTCAGAGAGCTGGAATTTACCTGTTTTCTTTTTCTCTTTTTTCCAGTAGTATCTTTGAATTCTCTAATTTAAAATTTACTTTGATACTAGATGCAAGGAGAAATTCTCTACATGGATTTAACAGAGGAATAGGTAGTTAAATTATAGTGTATTTCTATGATGTACAGCAGTTAAATGATGCTTTTGAAAAATATTTAAGAATATCATGTCATCAATATAAGGATAAGTCAAAATAAAGGATACTCAACCATATAAAAAGCATGAGGACCTTTGTTTAAAAATCACATGCCTTAAAAAACTAAAAGATATACATATACACATATATAGTGATATTTACATTTTCTATGCATTACAGAATAGGTATTAATTGCTTTACACTTAAAAATTTTATTGAAGGTAGTTATGCTAAATATAATGAATAAATTTTGTATAACCAGAACAGTAATATGATCCAGATGAAATTGAATCCAGAAAATTTTGATCTCTGACACTCTTGTCCAGTTAACACAATTTCTATCCCTTCTTTTTCTTATCCTATTTAGTTAAAAATAATGCTACCTGCACATCGGGTTCATTTTGTGAATAGAATAATTGAGGAAAGCTCTTTAAAAATAAAAGAGTATGGTATCCTAGAAACTTAAATATTGTTAAGGTTGGGAAAACATGAGGTTTTTTCTTTGACTTGGGAGGTTTCAATGAAGCCCCTAACTAATTAATAAAAGCTAAAAACAAGTTAGAAACACAAAGACAATGTTCTATTAAATCAAAGGCCTTTTCAGTCCTATTTGAAAGGCTTATATGGAGAAACTGCTTATATTAAAATACGAGTTATAGGCTATTGAAACTTCTCAATTTGGAGAGAAATTTGTTGACTGAATGTATTTAATTTCACCTACAGGATATATATACACACACACACACACACACACACACACACACACACAGACATATAAACATATGTTTTCAAGTTTATAACTTCTTAAAGTCAATATTGGTATAAGTGGAAATAAAGCTTTTGCAAAGTCATCTTTCTTTTATAGCAAACATAAATAAATTTTGTCTTCAGATAAAACTGTTTCTTTTTCTTAGCTAAATGATGGAATTTTAAGGCTTAAAAGAAATCGAGTGGTACATAATCAAACCTCTTTCATATTCATTGTCTTCAGACTGTCTTTAATTTAAAAACAAAATAAAACAATTACAACACTTAAAATCAGCAACAACATTAATCCTTTATTGAGAACGTCTTTGATGCAATTCTCTCAGATCCATTAACAGGCCTCAACCATTCACTTAAGCCCACCTAAGAAGCTTGATCAGATTCCCTACAATAATGTGTGCTTTTTTCGTTGCAGCATGACAAGGTATTGAAATTTATTTCATATTGAACTTATTTAAAAATGAATTTAAGAACAGGTGTCACAGGATAGATCTGGGAATGCATAAGTGAGCTCTGTGCTTGAGAAAGATAAAAATGTATTTAAAATTTTAATCAAAGAATGCCAGGCACCAGAGGCAAACAGCATGCAATTGCTAAAAAATGCTGCTGCCAAAAAAGGAAAGCTCACTGGTGGTTACAGCTGTTTATCACCAAGCAACAAAAACACAAAAGCTCTCTATTTCTTGAGTTGTGTCTTATCCACACGGTGGACTATGGTCTCTGTTCACCAATTCTGCATCCTGGGGTGAAGCTACTGTCAGCATGGCATAGAGCTGTCCAAAATGCAGGAAAAGTGACTTGCAGAATATTTATTCCTGTAAATTATCTAAAAACACATCTCTACTTATTTTAGGGGACAGCGGACTGCATTGTTCTTACTCTTCTACATGATGGCCACTGAGAGAGCAAATTCTTCCATTTAGTGCTGCTAGTGAAAATTGCGTCTTAATTTTTTATGGAATTGGGAAATTGGGTAGTGGATTGCAAAAATGCATTGTCTTACATTCCATTGACTAAAGAGACTGTAAAGTGGCAAGTTAAAAAAATAAAAGTGGGTGCTTTCACATTCTCCCAATTTCTGGTAGTCATAGCCTAAACACAGAAGAAAAGAAGGGACAAAGAAAAATGGATTAAAAAATCCACAAATCAAAGAGTATTTTCTGCAAGTTTCTCTTACCTGTGGTCCCTAATACAAAATAGTTTTGTTTAATTTAAATTAAACTAAACATAAAATCGGTTAACACAGTAGTTCAAACTTTTTTAAAAGAAGAGATTCATGTTCATAGAATACACGAGCTATTACGTCTCTTTAAAAAATTGCTAAGATCTTAAATTTTTACATATCATAAGACACTTAAATACCTCAGAAGGAGATAATAAACACCCAAAATTTTATGTACGTTTGAATTACCATAAAATTCAAGTGGGGTAAACCTATATCAAAGGATCAGTCATTTGATGGCTCTTTCTCAGTTATTAGATTGCTACCAATGGGGCAAAAAGAAAGACTTGATTTTGAAAACTCTTTTGAGCTAATTTTTTTCTTTTACCATTACTTCACCAAGGGAAATTTGATATGAAGGGCAAACAGTTCCTGGAAGTAAAATGCCACTGTTTTACAAAAGGTTCCTATTCTTGTATAGGGCCTCAATATGTTTTAACAACTTCAAAAGTGCTGTTGTGCTACATGCGAAAAGATTTTTCTTCTGCAAAACAGTTAACAATACCTTGTAGTTCTTCAAAGCATTTCACTATTCTGTAGGATATTCCCATTTAAGATACAATGTTATTTGAGGCTACTTCACAATCATTGGAGAAGCAAGTATTAGATTCTTTTGGCACCAGAAGCTTTGACTCAGGCTCTAATACAAACTCTTCTTTATCTCTTCTTGACCCAGCTGTATGCTGAATCTTCTTAATTGCTTCCTAGTATAAGGATGTCTGTTTACTGTTTGTTAAATGCTGATCTATGGATTCCACTTCAGAATCATTAGAGTTGTCACAATCCACAAAACTTTGAAAAGGTTGGAGGGAGGTCAGACTATCAGCCTAGAGCACAGCATGGGTCTCAAAACCTGGTTGGGTGGTTTAGAAGAAGTATAAAAAGTCCAGGAGACCCAAGCATTAGCATTTATTTGACCATCAAGGGCAGTTACATAGTGTGATTCTGTCTGCTTGGTGCTCCTGTCTTGGGCAAGTGAGGATATATAACCACAAATATTGAAGCCATCTTCAGATTCAGTTGTATCAAAGTACTTGCAAATGGTGAAAAAATTTCCCCAGTCTTTTTGGGGTAATTTTAAATATCTAATAAAATACTCAAGAAAACAGGTTTCTGATAAAATAAAAAAGTCAAGAAGAATGGTAGAATCAAATCATATATTTTTTAAGAATAAGAAAATACAGTGAAGATTAGACCCATTTTCATGTGTGTGACAGTTCTACCTTACGTTTTCTTGGATCAAGAGTTCAGTAGCTTTACAACGGTCTTGAGTGTACTTGAAGTAGATGCCTAGGGATGCCTTGGCAGCCTCCAGCACGTCACTGTCTTATTCTATGAAGACCCTGGTTTCCACTTACAGTGACTGTTAATTGCAGAGAGGGTTGAAGATGAGGCTTTAAGAAGATTAGTAACTCAGATATGAATTTCTGTAAATCAACTTTCATTTCATTTGCTGAAGTACAATTTTGAAGCTTGATTTCTAAGGATTTTAATTAAAACTAAGCTCACTGCTTTAAGGATCGCTTGATCTCAAGCAGAGATACCTTCATATCCAGGCTGAACTTTATCACCTCCAAAGAAGGAAGGTCCTTCCATGAACAGACAAATGTCCTCAATAATCCCAAATTCACAGCTTGCAAAACGGCATTAGATAAAGCTAACAGGTCGATATCTAAATGAAGATCTGGGGGCATTCAGGCAGGGGCATATGCAGGAAGGAGGTCTTTACCCACTTTACAGAGAAGGTACTTTTTTAACAAATAGGATGAACCTCCTTTTGACGAAAGCTTAAACAGGCCAGGTAATCATGTCTAGCATGCAAGAAGGTTTCAAAAATAAAATCCTCTGGCCAGTGAAATCTGACTTCAGATAGATTCTAGAGACTATAAGAAGTTCAAGTGACTCCAGGAAACACATCAAGTTGTTTACTATTTTCGAAGAATCTCGGCAATTTTCGAAATACTGAGAAAACAAGGAGTTGTAAAATACTTCAAAAAGTAGGATCAAAAGAAGCCAGGAAATGCTTTAGAATTTCTGCTTTTTGTGAACATGTATCTTTAAAGATTTCTTTTATTACAATTATAAGAGTTCAGAGACAGGATATTATCTTATCACTTTCAGAGTACTCAGAAAGTTTTTTTTTAACAAAAAGAAATCCAGGAATTACTTAATGCTATCTTCTCTCTCAGCTGGAAATAGAGAAGCAAAGCAAGACAATTTGCAGCCATGTGGGATAACAACTTATCTGAATTCTGGAACACAGAGATGTACAGAAGAGCAAATACATAACCCCTATTGCTGACTGTTTTGTTACAACTTTTATTTTAAAAATCCAGACCTCAAAATCAACAAAAAGTAAAAGAAACAAATGGCTTACTAATTTAAAATCCACTTCAGATGATTTTAAAAGTCTTTTAAGGGTGTCACTGTATTTCTTTGTGTGGAATTCAGTTTTGCTACACAATATTCTGGTTATCATTACTTTGATCACTGTCAACTGAAGCAGCATTATTTCTTGGGCATTGCTCATCTGGGAGTCTCTTCAAACACGCTGGTCCCATACAAGTGGTAGCCAAATGGGCAAATCATGGCTCGTTCTTGTCCTGGCCCCCATGGGTGTCTGGCCTTCTAGGGAGGTGGCTGTAGGAAATTTTGATCTGAAAATGTGGGTTTGAGATAGAAGACAGTACTCATGACTGCCTTTTATTTTTTTTATATGCTGTATGGTGGGGGTCACATTTCATTCTTTTTCCGAGTGAGTATCCCATTACTGCAGCACCAACTGTTTGTTTGTTTTTGGAAGTGCATGGGCTGGGAATCAAACCCAGTCTCTCTCATGGCAGGTGAGAGAATTCTAGCAGTGAATTACCCTTGCACCCCTTGACCGTCTTTTTTAAGCAAGGCTCCAAGTCATACCTTTCTGTATAATTGTTCTTAAAACTTCACTGAAAACTTTCATTTGACTTCCAAAGCATATCTCTTACAAGAAGGTTGATAAATCCAAGTTGTAAGTATTATGGATCTTGGAAATGAGATGAGTCTCTAAAATATTTCTTCAGTAAAACCTCCATTTTCCATGGCTGCTCACCATGGTGGAAGATCTTCTCCTGTTCGTAAGTCCTAATAAAATTCACATCTAACTCCATGCCTGATACATACTTTGGTCTTCGGGCTGTCTCGACCCTCTCTGTTATTTTTTAAGAATGACATGACTAGACAGAAACGGTTCAGAGTCTTTTCTAGCCTCAATGCAAAGACTGCATTCAAACCTTCTCTGAATGATTATTTTCTTCCCCTTTTCTCTAACCTTCTCAGCATATTCTAAAGACCTCCTAGCAATTCATTTCAATGAGACGGAACTACAAGGCAGCCCTTAAGAAATGCTAGGACAAATAAAATAATTTACAGAAGTGTTTTCCCATGCATCTGTGGCCACTCCTGTTTTTACTCAATTACAAAGATAACTCCAACAAAAAAAGAGATAAGAATATATACTGAAAATAGTTAAGGGCATATTACAGTTATAGTAAAATATACATTAGTCTGACAAAACTACTGAAAATTCCTTCAAGTATACATTTTAATATAAAATCTATGCCAACAAAATATCTGTACAAACATCAAACAAAGGAACCAAATTGCAATTCATTACTAATATATATTTCTTTTCAGGCTAAGAAAAATGCTCAAAGAAGAAATTTCATTAAATCAAATGAGAAACATTTAATTTAAATTATGCATCCACAGCAGAGCAGGTTACAGTAATTTGCCCATATGTAAATTAACTAGTTCCATGATTACCTATTAATATCAATGACATTCAGAAAAATGTACTTTGAAGCTATTATCAGATTTTTAAAAATCTTATGAACATAGACATAACATTTACTACTCCTATAATGGATGAGAGTCTGCAGAAACTATAAAACTAGGGAACTTTTATGTCTCACTTTCTTTTATGTTTGGTGTTTTCAGTAATTTTTAATCATATTGGGTAGTTTATCCACTTCTCTCTTGGAGAAAAATCCCTAAATATCCAACCAATTGATGAATTAGCTGTCATGGTCTAAATTATGACAGCAGAAAATATAGCTCACAACATGGTTTAATATTTTCCTGTATGCTTAACTTAGGAAATACAAATCTTTCAGAAGGACACCCATTGCTTATATCCTTGGCATTGTTTTCAATGAAGGGCTGAGTACTAATAATGTAAATCCTACGTCATTTCTTCATTGGAATTAGAAAGTTTCCTAACAAGCAATTCTATATTAATGTGACTATTTTTGCCAATAGTCATCAAAAGGAAGGCTGCATTTATTTATTGCTTTTCCCAAATTACTGTAAATGTGTTATAAAATTACAGGCTGAATTCCTATAAGTAGGAAATCTATTGTAAAAATTACAACTATTTTGAATGTAAACATTGGTTTTCAGTTTCGCCTATTCAATGACAGTTAGGAATGAATACAAAATGCAAGGTTTATTCAAGTAAAGTCCTATCGTTTCCACATTTCCACAGCTTAAAAATATTTGCACCTAAGCACCCTCTATCAGATTTGTTTCTAATCCCTTTGAGAAATGTAACATTACTCTCTATCAAAACCAATTATTTGACTGAAAACATTTGACTGAAGGGTAAACTGAGAAGTAGATGGCTTAATGCTCCCTTCGAGATAATTCAGCAAGTCAGAGGCAAGAGAAAAAAAATAATTTCTAAAAGTTCTGACACTTTGGGCACCTACTCTAAGCAAGATAAGATAGGCAGACAGAATTTTTATCAGCATTTATCAAGCACTTCAAGTATGTAGAACTCTACATCTAAGATTTCTAGTGATTCTACACATTTTTCAAGACCAGTTCAAATGCCACTTCTAATTTTTCTAGTTCGAATGATGGAACCCTTCTAATCCCTTGTGCTTGTTGTTTAAATCTTTATAACTCACTAACCATATTTTGCCTCATGATATAGGTTTTTAAAAAGTTTGTATTTATCTCCTATTTAGACTGGGAGTTTTTTTTTGAGAACAGTGAATATTAATCACCGTATTAAGGTTGAAAACTTTTTTCTGTAAAGGACCAAATAGAAACTACTTTATGCTTTGCAGGCTACATGTATCTCTGTCACATATTCTTCTCCTTTTTTTAAACAACGCTCTAAAAAGTTAGAAGGTCTTAAAAAATCAGGTTGTGTGGGACTTCTGGGAAGATGGCTGACTAGGGCAGCTCGAGATTTGCCCTGCTCCACGGAAAAGTTAGACAAGGGACAGAAGGGTGACTGAGGAGGCAATTTGGGAGTGCAGGTGACCTGGGAGAGCCTTCTGCACCACATCTGGCAGCCCCGGTTGCAGAAGCTGAGAAACTGAGAGGGAGAAAGCTGGAGATGTGTGTGGAGGCGCGGAGCCACAGAGACCACGGGAGTGCACAGACGGGAATGCGGGACCATGAAGTAAACCAGGCTGTGTTCCTTGGGCACGCTACCCTCACCAGAGCAGCCCCACGACCAGCGACTCATCCCACACCCCAAGCACCTGATCCCCAGCACCCG
>PVIY010046952.1:0-18153 GCA_004026745.1 Myrmecophaga tridactyla
TCACAACGCAGACCCTTAGGATTTTGGAGCAAAGCCTTACCATCTGCTGCAGATAACTATTCTCCATTTGAGAAACAGCTTTTGGCCTGCTACGGGGCCTTAGTAGAGACTGAACCTTGAACCTTTGGCCACCAAGTTACCATGAGACCTGAGTTGCCTATCATGACCTGGGTGTTGTCTGACCCACCCAGCCATAAAGTTGGGCATGCACTGCAGTACTCTATTGTAAAATGGAAATGGTATATACAAAATAGGCCAGAGCAGGTCCTGAAGGCACAAGTAAGTTACATGAAAAAGTGGCCCAAATGCCCATGGTTTCCACTCCTGCCGCATTACCTTCTCTTTCCCAGACCAGCTATGGCCTCTTGGGGAGTTCCTTACAGTGATTTGACTGAGGAAGAGAAAGTCGGGCCTGGTTTATAGATGGTTCAGCAGATATGCAGGTACCACCCAAAAGTGAACAGCTACAGCATTACAACCCCTTTCTGGGGTGTCCTTGAAGGACAGTGGTGAGGGAAAATCCTCCCAGTGAGCAGAACTTCAAGCAGTACACCTGGTTGTTCATGTTGCTTGAATGGAAAACTGGCCAGAGGTGCATTTGTATACTGACTCATGGGCTGTTGCTAATGGTTTGTCTGGATGGTCAGGGACTTGGAATGACCATAATTGGAAAATTGGTGACAGAGAGGTCTGGGGGAGAAGTATGTGGATAGACCTTTCTGAGTGGGCTACAAACATGAAGATATTTGTGTCCCATGTGAATGCACACAAGAAGGTGACTTCAGCAGGGGAAGGTTTTAATAATCAAGTGGATAAGATGACCCGTTCTGTGGATACCAGTCAGCCTCTTTCCCCAACAACTCCTCATTGCCCAATGGGCTCATGAACAAAGTGGTTATGGTGGTAGGGATGGATGTTATGCATGGGCTCAGCAACATGGACTTCTACTCAACAAGGCTGACTTGGCTACAGCCACTGCTGAGTGCTCAGTCTGCCAGCAGCAGAGACCACACTCAGCCCCCAATATGGCACCATTCCCGGAGGTGACCAGCCAGCTACATGGTGGCAGGTTGATTACATTGGACCACTCCCTTTATGGAAGGGGCAGTGATTTGTTCTAACTGGAATAGACACATTCTCTGGATATGGGATTGGTAGTGCTTCTGCCAAAACTACCATCCGTGGGCTTACAGAATGCCTTATCCATCATCATGGCATTCCACATAGCATTGCTTCTGATCATGGAACATACTTCACAGACAATGAACTGTGGGAATGGGTACATGCTCATGGAATTTTCTGGTCTTACCATGTTCCTCATCATCCAGAAGCAGCTGGATTGATAGAATGGTGGAATCGCCTTTTGAAAACTCAATTACAGTGCCAACTAGGTGTTGGCACCTTGAAAGGCTGGGGTAACGTTCTCCAGGAAGCTGTATATGCTCTGAATCAGCATCCGCTGTTTGGTGCTGCTTCTCCCATAGCCAAGATCCATGGGTCCAGAAACCAAGGGGTGGAAATGGGAGTGTAACCACTCATTGTTATCCCCAGTGATCCACTAGGAAAATTTTTGCTTCCTGTCCATGTAACCCTGAGCTCTACTGGTCTACAGGTTTTAGTTCCAAAACGGGGAGTGGTTCCTCTGGGTGAAACTACTGATTCCACTGAACTGGAGGTTAAGACTGCCACCTTGTCACTTTGGGCTACTTATGCCACTGGATCAACAAGCCAAGAAGGGGATTACATTATTGTCTGGGGTGTTTGACCCTGATTATCAGGAGGAAGTAGGACTGCAACTACATAATGGAGGTAAAGAAGGGTTTTCTTGGAATATAAGAGATCCCCTAGGACGTCTTTTGGTACTACCATGCCCTGTGATTAAAATCAATGGAAAACTGCAACAACCCAATCCAGGCAGGACTACCAATGGCTCTGAAACTTCAAGAATGAAGGTTTGGGTCACCCCACCAGGCAAAGAACCACGGCCAGCTGAAGTGCTTGCTGAGGGTAAAGGGAACATGGAATGGGTAGTGGAAGAAGGTAGTGATAAATATGAACTTCAACCACATGATCAGTTACAGAAACGAGCACTGTAATGCTATTTTGTTCATGTTATACTGTTTAAGTTGTAAGATACCAAGTTTAAGAATGAATGTTGCCCGAGGATTTGCGCCCTTTTCTGAAGAGATTTAATGTGTTTCCAGTTTTATGCAGGACAGTTGAGTATTGTTAGGTAAAAGAAAAAATGTGTGTTTTATTGTTTTTATTTGGAAATTGAGTATGGTTTAAGGTGATATATATAGCTGCCAAGTTGACAGGGGGTGAACTGTCATGGTCAGGTTCATGTGTCAACTTGGCCAAGTTGTGGTACCTGTTTGGTTGGACAAGTGCTGGCCTGTCTGTTGCAATGATGACATTTCATAGAATTAGATCATGATCACATCAGCTGCATCCGCTTTTGTAATCAGCCAAAGGGGTGTCTTCTGCAATGAGTGATGCTTAATCTAATCACGGGAAGCCTTTAAGGAGGATTCAGAAGAGACAGGCTCTCTTCCTGCTTCGGCTGGCAAGCCTCTCCCGTGGAGTTTGTCCAGACCCTGCATCAGAGTCATTGGCTTCACAGCCTGCCCTGCGGATTTTGGATCTGCATTCCCACAGTCACGTGAGACACTTTTATAAATGTTATATTTGTGAGTGTTTCCTGTTGATTCTGTTTCTCTAGAGAACCCTAACTAATACATTGGCTATTAGGGAAATGCAAATCAAAACTACAATGAAATATTATCTGACACCCACTAGAATCGCCATTATGAAGAAAAATAGAAAATGAGAAGTGCTGGAGAATGTAGAAAAAGGCACACTTGCCCACTATTGGTGGGAATATAAAATGGTACAGCTGCTCTGGAAGGCAGTTTGGCAGTTCCTTGTGAAGCTTAGTATAGAATTACCATATGATCCAGTAATCCCATTCCTATGTATATATTCAGAAGCACTGAAGGCAAGGACACATATGGACATATGCACAGCAGTGTTTATAGCAGCATTATTTATGATTGCCAGGAGATGGAAATAGCCCAAATATCCATCAATGGATGAGTAGCTAAACAAGCTGTGGTATATACATATGATGGAATATTAAGCAGCTTGTAAGACAGAATAAAGTCATGAAGCTTGTAACAATAAGGATGAACCTTGAGGACATTATGCTGAGTAACAGATAACAGAACAATAGGATAAATACTGTATGGTCTCAGTAAGATGAAGTAATGACATTAGTGAGTGAACTCTGAGAGTTGAAGTTAAAAACACAGGTTATCAGGATATATAAATAAGGTAGATGTTGGATATTTCATGCTGAAGGAATGTGCAACAAGCCTGATTGTAAAAGCTCTGAAATGGATAGCACAATACTACCTGATTATAGCGCAATAATACAAGTACACTGAATAATGCTGAATGTGAGTATGATTGAGGGAGAAGGGCTGGGGGGCACCTGTGAAACCAGAAGGAAAGATGGAAGATAAAGATTGAGATGGTATAACTTAGGAAAACCTCAAATGGTCAATGATGGTGATTAAATGTACAAATTTAAAAAAGTTTTTGTATAAGTGAGAACAAATTAATGTTAATATTGCAAGGTGTTGGAAATGGATGGTATACAGGAAAAAGTACAATCAATGTGAGCTAGGGTCTGTAGTCAACAGTAACATTGTAATAGGCTTCCACTGAATGTAGCAAAGTCATTTTGCCAAAACTAAATGTCAACAGGCGGAAGTGGGAGTTGGGGCATGGGGGAGGGGTATGGATTCTTTGTGGAAGAAAAGGAAATATATTCTCATATATTATAGTGGTGAAGGCATGTCTGTATGCTTAGGTTGGATTATTGATGTGTGAATAAAATTGTTGAAAAATGAAAGAGAAACAAGTTCTAGAGAAAAATACGGAGAAACAGACGTATCTATTCACTATTGTTAGGGAAACTGAGAAGTGGAGCCCCTTGAAGGGCAGTGTGGTGGTTCCAGAGGAGGCTAGGAGTGGACTTGCTATGTGATCCTGAAACCCTTTTGCTCAGTATATACCTGGAGGAATTGAGTGTCAGAACACTGGTGTTCTGGGGGCAGTGTTGGGATTCACAATGGATGGAGGTGGTTTCAGGGTACAATGTCTAAGGAATGGTAGGAGGAACTGTGGTATACATACAGTGGACTATTGAATGGGCACAAGAAGGAATGAAATTGCGAGGCATGCAACTAGGTGAATAAACCTTAAGGATTGTATGTTGAATAAAATGTCAGAAACAAAAAGACAAATATTATCATGCTCACTCCTATGGACTAATTATAATATAAAAACTTGGTGAAGTGAAGTCAAGAGCATGGGTCATCAGGTTTAGGCCTATTGTAAAGCGTCCCAGATTGTAAAGTTCTTACAGCATTGTGTTAGTTAGATTCAGTTGTCAACTTGGCCAGGTGAGCATACCTAGTCTTGTTGGTGGGGACATAAGTCAATGGTACGTGAACCTCATTTGTTGCTAATTACATCTGCAGTCGGCTAGGGGGCGTGTCTGCTGCAATGAGTGGCAATTGACTTAATTGGCTGGTGCTTAAATGAGAGAACGCAATGTAGCACAGCCTAAGCAGCTCGGCATTCCTCATCTTAGCACTTGCAGCTCAGCCCAGGCCTTTGGAGATGCAGAAAGAAGTCACCCTGGGGAAAGTTGTTGGAACCCAGGGGCCTGGAGAGAAGACCAGCAGAGACCATCCTGTGCTTTCCATGTAAGAAAGAACCTCAGTGGAAAGTTAGCTGCCTTTCCTCTGAAGAACCAACAAAATAAATCCCCTTTTATTAAAAGCCAATCCGTCTCTGGTGTGTTGCATTCCGGCAGCTAGCAAACTAGAACAGCAGTCACGTATTTTCAGGAGTTGTAACTCTTATTTCTAAATTCTGAAATTCTGAGCTATTTGTCTATAACCTGGTCATTCCCCAAAACTTTGGGTATTTGACACCTGAGACTCAGAGTTAGAGCTCTGAAGCTATGAAAGTCAACAGTACCCCATACAGGAGCTGTTTAAAAAGTTGAAAAAGGGATCAGACTTCGACTAGAGATATGAAGGAAACTGATCTGAATAGGAGTAAGATAGAGCAGAATACAGTGTTAAAGATGATACTGTCCATATTTTAAAACTTCAACTTTTGTGTGAGACCAAAGTCAAAGATGTTTATTTGGTGTAAAATTTATGTTTTGAGTAACACATTACCTAATTTAATGCATCTGGTCAGTTATTCCATGGACATAAGTCCATGGAATCTTGAATAGGGCATGAGATTTTGTTGGTTTATTCAGGTTAGTGTAATGCCCCGTTATATCCTAGAGTAATTTGGCCAATGAATGAAATATTTGCAAAGCTCCCCTGGGGGATTGGGAAGAAAGTCAGAAATAATCAATTTCCCAGTTTGGAGAATTTCTGATATTCTTGCAGCCAGTAGGGACAACCAGATCAATAGTCTGAGTCCTCGATCTTGGGATTCACCCCTGTGAAACTTATTCCTGCAAAGGATAGTGTGTTAGTTTGTAAGCTGCCTAAATGTGATATACCACACCTGGAAGAGCTTTTATAAAGGAGAATTTAATACATTACAAGTTTACAATTTTAAAGAAGTGAAAGTATCCAAATTAAGGCACCAACAAGAGGTTACTTTCACTCAAGATAGGCCAATGGGCCAGGAACCCCTCTGTCAGCTGAGTCACATGATTGGCATCTGCTGTTCCTTTATTCCTGGGTTCTGTTACTTTTAGCCTCTGTTCCTGTGGAGGTTCCTCACTTTGCTTCTCTGGCGCTGGCTTTCATCTCTTGGCTTCCCTTGGCTCTCTCCACGTTCTGGCTTGCTTAACTTCTCATGGTAATGTCTGCTGGGCTCCAAGCATCTCCATATATCTGTGTCTCTGTTTTCCAAGTGTCCACATCTGGGTCAGTTCTGCTATGAAGTTACTGTCAGCTCTGAGGTTTCTGTCATTCTGTCTTTCTCCAAAATGTTTCCGCTTTTAAAGGATTCCAGTAAACTAACCAAGATGCTCCTGTAGTGGGTGGAGTCATATCTCCATCTAATCAAATGTCACACCCACAATTGTGCGTGTCACATCTCCATGGAAATAATCTAATAAAAAGTTTCTAGGGCAGGCCACGGTGGCTCAGCAGGCAGAGTTCTCGCCTGCCAAGCCAAAGACCTGGATTCAATTCCCATGGCTGCCTATGCAAAAAAAAAAAAGCTTCTCATCTACAGTATTGAATCAGGATTAAAAGAAGTGACTGGTCCCACAAGATTAGGTCAGGATTAAACATGGCTTTTCTGGGGTACATAATACTTTCAAACCTGCACAGAGAGGCTACACCTACTTAAAGTTATGCCTAAGAGTCACCCCCAGAACCTCTTTTGTTGCCCAGATGCGACCTCTTTCTCTAAGCCTGTTCAGCAGGTGATCTCACTGCCCTCCTCCCAATGTGGGATATGACTCCCAAGGGTATAAACCTCTCTGGAAACTTGGGACAGAAATCCCTGGATGAGCTGGGACCCAGCATCAAGAGGTTGAGAAAGCCTTTTTGACCAAAGTGGGGAAGAGAGAAATTAGACAAAATAAAGTTTTGATGACTTAGAAATTTTAAAGAGTCTAGAGGTTATTCTGGAGGTTATACTTGGCACATTATATAGATATCCCTTTTTACTTCATGGTATATTGGAGTGGCTGGATGTAAGTACCTGAAATTGTTGAGCTGTGTTACAGTAGCCTTGATTCTTGAAGACTATTGTATAAAGATATAACTTTTACAGTGTGCCTGTGTGATTGTGAAAACCTTGTTGTCTGGTGCTCCTTTTTCCAGGGTATGGACATTTGAGTAAAAAATATATGGATAAAAATAAATAAATAATAGGGGGGACGGAGTAAAATAAATAAGGGTAGATGGAAATACTAGTGGTCAATGAGAGGGAGGAGTAAGGGGTATGGGATGTACGAATTTTTTCTTTTTTCTTTTTCTTTTTCTGGAGTGATGCAAATTTTCTAAAATACCATGATGATGAATATGTAGCTATGTGATGATATTGTGAGCCATTGATTGTATACCATGTGTGGAATGTATATATGTGAAGATTTGTCAGTAAAAATATTAAAAATAAAAAATATTACATTAATTTCCACATGTTTGTGAACACTCCATTTCTCCTTCTTTTATTAATTTCTAGCTTCGTTCCATTATCTTACAGAAGATATATTGTATGGTTTCAATATTTGAATTTTTGAGACTTGTTTTATACCCTAAGATATGATCTATCCTGGAGAATGATCCATGTGCAACTCAAGAAGAATGTATATTCTGTTGCTATTGAGTGAAGTGTTCTATCGATGTCTGTTAGATTTATTTTGTTTAGAATCTTGAATGCAAGACTTCTGTTTCCTTATTGATCATCTGTCTAGATGTTCCATCCAGTATTGAAGGTGGTGGATTAAAGTCTCCTACTTTAATAGAGCTGTGTATATATAGAGCTGTGTATTTCTCCCTTTAAGTCTGCCAGTATTTGCTTCATATATTTTGAGGCTCTTTTGTTAGGTGCATATATATATATTTATAATTGTTACATTTTCTAGTTTAATTGACCCCTTTATCAGTATATAATGAATGTCTTTGTCCCTTGTAACAATTTTTGACTTAAGGTCTATTTTATCTGATACTAGTATAGCTACCCCCACCTTCTTTTGGTTGCTGTTTGCCTGATACAATTTTTATCATTCCTTTCACTTTCAACTTACTTGTGTCTTTGAATTTAAGGTGACTCTCTTGTAAAGAGCACGTAGTCGGGCCGTGCTTTTTTATCCATTCTGCCAATCTCAGGATTTTGACTTGAGAGTTTAATCTATTTCTGTTTAAATTCACTACTGGCAGTTCAGGACTTTCTTCTGTCATTCTGCTCTTTTGGCTTTGTAAGTCTTATACCTTTTTTTGCCCCTCACTTGTTGTATTAATACATACTTTCGTATTTATTTGATTGTTTTGTACTGTACTATTTTGAGTCCCTTTTCATTTTCTTCTGGATATATATTTCATATATTTTCTTTCTGGTTATAATGGGACTTAAATTTAACATCCTAAATCTCTCAAAATCATATTTTATTTTGTATCAACTTGAGTTCACTAGTGTATACATACACCATTCCTATACCCTGTCACCCACCTTTTTGTACTTGTAATAGATTGCATCTTTGTACATTGTCCAAAACCACAGATTTATCGTTACTTTTTTATGCATTTTCCTGTAAGAAATAGAGTTATATTTTTTAAAAATCCAAAACAGTAGTATTGGCACTTATACTTACCCATATGTCACCTTTCCCAGAGGTCTTTATTTCATTTTGCCATTTCGAAACACTGTCTAGTGTCCTTTCTTTTCTGACTGAAGAACTCCCTTTAGCATTGCTTGTAGAGCAGGTCTGGTGGTAGCGAAATTCCTCAGCTTTTGTTTATCTAGGAATGTCTTTATCTCTCTCTCATTTTTGGAAGGAAGTTCATCAGACATAGAATATTTGGTTGGCATTTAATTTCTTTTAGCTCTTTAAGTATTTCAACCTGTTGCCTTCTTGCTTCCATGGTTTCTGATGAGAAATCAGCATTTAATCTAAGTGGTACTCCCTTGTACATAACACATTGCTTTTCTCTTGCACTTTCAGAAATTTTTCTTTGTCTTTTGCATTTGACAGTTTGACCAGTATGTGTCAGGGTATATTTCTATTCACCCATCTCTTCTTTGTATTTATCCTGTCTGGTGTTCTCTTGGCCTCTTAGATGTGCATATTCATGTCTTCTGCTTTTCTGCCGCTCTTTCTTTGAATATTCCTTATCCTTTCTTCTCCTTCTGAAACTCCCTTAATACATATATTGGTATACTTGATAGTATTCCAGAGGTCTCTTAGTTTCTTTTTGCCTTTTAAAGTTTTTTTCAATTTTTCTGTCATTTAGTCTGACTCATTACAATTATCTTGTCTTTAAATTCACTGATTCTTTCCACTGCCAGCTCCAACCTGCTGTTGAATTCTCGTGGGATTTTTTCACATTAGTTATTGTAGACTTCCACTCTAGTAGTTCTGTTTGGTTCCTTTTTCAAATTTCTATCTCCTTATGGGGATTCTCATATTATTCATTCATTGTTTTCTTGCTATCCTTTAGTTCTTCCTCTGTATTTTTCTTGATCTCCTTAAACATATTGAAGATCATTTTTAAAAGTCTTTGTCTGGCATGTGACAATCTGACCATCTTTATTGATATTTTCTGGATTTTTACCCTCTTCCTTTGCACGGGCCATCATTTCTTGTTTATTTATTTTTGTAATCTTTTCTTACACACTGTATATTTTAGTATTTTTAAATATTAATTCTGAATTTATTCCCTGAGATCTCTTTTTCTTAGTATGTATCCATCTAATGATATAACATAAATTTTCTTGAGCCTTAAGACCTAACAAATCCAAGCAAACCTAAGCAAAAACCACCTTTTACAGTATTTACAAATTGTCTTTGCATTGACTGCTGTTCTCCTTCAGAGTTCAGCCCTCTTGTCAAGAAAGTCAGTCAAAGGTGAATACAAATGCAGGGCCCTCCTGTCTTTTTTGGGCCTGTGTCTTCCTCATCTTCTGCTTGCTAGTAGACTCAGGAGCAAGGAATTTGAATGTTACCTCTACTTTCCAGGAAATAAACTTTCCCCTCAGTGTTCTACTGCAGGACTTAAAACAGATAAGCTTTTACCCCAGGCTGCCCAACTTAAGTTGTTTGTTACTCTGCTTTCCCTGGTTCCATTTGCTTTTGCCTGGAGGACAAATTATGGGAAGAGATGGAGGCATACCTGAGAGGAATTTCCCCATGTCAGTCTTTCCCAGCCAGAACTAGGACAGGGACCTAAAGAGATAGTGCTGGCTGGCTCCAAATCACCCTGGAGTGGGCACGAGGGAGGGACCAGGACAGTGCCTGGAGTTTCTCTGAGGGCTTCCCAAAGCTACACTTGCTTTACTCAGCTCCTGCCCAGCAAAAGCAGCTCTTCAGCTGTCTTCCATAGCTCTGAGGAAGCATACTGTCTTTAAGTATCCTCTGCCTCCTCTGATTGGAACAGGTTGAAACAATGGCCACCCTCAGAGCCAGGCCCCCAGCTATCTGAAGTAGCTAATCAAAAGCAGTGATCAGCAGTTAGCCTGTACTCCCCCAGATCTTGGGGAATTAGCTCTTTATGTCCCACTTTGGCACCAGCAGGCCGCACCGGAGGCCAAGTTTGAATACTTTACTGTTGCCAGCTACCAGACTGGGAGATGGCTCACAGCCGCTGAGCCACATGGAGAGAAAAATTCACTGGTATTTACCACAGTTTACTACCCTCTTCCTCCCAGTTTCCCCTGGATGCTGCATGGTGTTCTAGTGGACCTTGGAGTTTTGATATAGCTGATTCAGATAGTTTCTGCCTGTTTGATAGTTGTTCTGGTAGAGGGACTGATTTCGTGGTGCTTCCTTCTCTGCATTTTCCTACATCAGTATCATCTTGATCATTTAATTTATATACATCTCTTCAAAAATATATAATAAGAGATAGAGCCACGATGGTGGCTTAGTGAGGCATGGTATTTAGTTCATCCTCCAGAGCAGCTAGTAAATAGCCAGGAACAGTACAGAACAACTGCTGGCACCATGTCAGTGACCAGACACACAGCATACACCAGTCTGGACAAGATGGACCGGCTGTGATCCCACCCAGAATGGTGAGTCCCCCCAAGGTTCAGAGGCTGGCACCTTACTCCACAGGCTGGTTCCCAGAAGGGAAAGGAAAGAGACTTTATTAGCAGCAGGGGCTGAGCGCAACCAAGCTCCAATTGTGGAAAATCATTAACAAATTCTGACTACTAAAAATAGGCACCCGGCTCAGCTGAACCTCGAGTTAAAGCTGAGGTTGCTGGTTTTTACCCCTGCACAGAGCGGGGGCAGGGCTGATGGAAAAAGGAAAAAGAAACAGAGGTTGGTTTTTTGTTTGTTTGTTTGTTTGTTTGTTTTTGGATTGGACAGCACAAAATATTTCAGAAGGGTCTGGGCCCTCAAGGAAAGGAGAGGCACATAGGACCTGGAGATACACAGAGCAACATACCAACTTAAGCTCTTGATTGGCAAACCTGAGGAATGGGGGTCCTGCTCTGAAAAGGAGTTTTTTCTTTTCTTTTCTTTCTTGTGGCTGTATTTCTATGGCTTGACTGCTCTTTGGATACAACTGCAAGGTTTCTTAGGCTCCAGCTGCCCCCAGCAAGGGCAGAATTAAGCTTCTCTGAGAGTTTGTCTGGAGGCTATACCTTCCCCAGCTCAGGTAGTATCCCTTCCTCAGGGAATTCAGACCCCAGGTTCTGGAAAATTGAAGCAATTAAAGTCAACCTACAACCTCTCCTCTGTCTCAACCACACCCCAGCAGTCAGCTGAAGTTAAAGGTACCACATCACCTTATGCTGTTGGGACCCACAGGCAGACAAGCGCCACATACTAGGCAGAATAGGAAAACAGAGTCTAGAGGCTTCATAGGAAAGTCTTTCCGCCTGCTGGGGACCCTCAGGGAAAACTGATGCAGGTGACTCTTTCCTGCTGACAGGAGGCCAGTTTGGTCTGGGAAAATGTAACTGGGGTCTATACTACCTAAGTAGACCCTCCTAAGGGGGTAAAAAAAAGGCACCATATAGGCTGGGCAAGAAACAAGAACTGAAAATTTCTGATCTGTTAAACAAAACCTAAACTAGAGGTCTAGAATAAGCTGAACTGAATGTCAAAGAACAGATAGACAACAAAGTCATCCAGCAAGAAAATCCTAGGTAAAAAAACAGTGAAAACAATTTCCAGAATAAATTAAGGAAATTAAATGCCTACAGTCCAGCAGAAAGTAACAAATCATACTAGGAAAATTGAAGATATGGCCCAGTCAAAGGAATGAACCAACAATTGAAATGATACAGGAGTTGAAACAATTAATTCTGAATATTTGAACAGACATGGAAAACCTCATCAAAAATCAATGAATTGAGGAAGGGTATAAAGAAGGCAAGGGATGAGCAAAACAAAATCAAAAGTCTATAAAAACAAATCACAGAAGTTATGGGAAAGAAAGGCACAGCAGAAGAGATGAAAAAACAATGGAAACCTACAATGTTAGGTTTCAAAAGGCAGAAGATAGGATTAGTGAACTGGAGGACAGGACATCTAAAATCCGACAAGCAAAAGAAAATATAGGGAAAAGAATGGAAAAATATGAGCAGGGTCTCAGGGAATTAAGTGACAACATGAAGCACATGAATATACGTGTTGTGGGTGTCCCAGAAGGAGAAGAGAAGGGAAAAGGAGGAGAAAAACTAATGGAGGAGAACATCACTGAACATTTCCCATCTCTCATGAAATGAGAGATCCAAGAAGTACAGCATACTCCAAACAGAATAGATCCAAATAGATATACTCCAAGACACTTGCAATCAGAATGTCAGATGTCAGAGAAAGAGAATTTTTTTATATACATTTTTTTTTAACATGGGCAGGCACCGGGAATCGAACCCGGGTCCTCTGGCATGGCAGGCAAGCATTCTTGCCGCTGAGCCACCGTGGCCCGCCCAAGAAAGAGAATTTTGAAAGCAGCAAGAGAAAAGCAATCCATCACATATAAGGGAAGCCCAATAAGACTATGCATAGATTTCTTAGCAAAAACCATGGAGGTGAGAAGACAGTGGGATGATATATTTAAGTTACTAAAAGAGAAAAACTGCCAAGCAAAAAATCTATATCCAGCAAAATTGTCCTTCAAAAATGAGGGGGAAATTAAAACATTTTCAGACAAAAAAAATCACTGAGAAAATTTGTGACCAAGAGACCAGCTCTGCAAGAAATACTAAAGGAAGCACTAGAGACAGATAAGAAAAGACAGGAGAGAGAGAGAGGTGTGGAGAAGTGCGTAGAAATTAAGACCATCAGTAAAGGTAAAAGGAAGAAACATTAGATATGACATATAAAATCCAAAAGGCAAAATGGTAGAAAAAAGTAGTTCCCTTAGAGTAATAATGCTAAGTGTTAATGGACTAAACTCCCCAATCCAAAGGCATAGACTGGCAGAATGCATTAAAAAACATGGATGCACCTATATGTTGGCTACAGGAAATGCATCTTACACCCAAGGATAAACATAGATTGAAAGTAAAAGGTTTCAGAAGGTATTTCATGCAAATAACAATCAGAATAGAGCAGGAGTAGCTATACTAATATCCAACAAATTAGAATTCAAATGTAAACCAATTAAAAGAGACAAAGAAGGACACTATGTATTAATAAAAGAAACAATTCAACAAGAAGACATAACAATCATAAATATTTATGCACCAAGCCAAAGTGCTCCAGAATACATGAGGGAAACACTGAAAAGAGATATAGACCCATGTACCATAAGAGTTGGCACTTCAATTCCCTGCTCTCATCAATGGACAAAACATCTAGACAGAGGATCAACAAAGAAACAGAGAATTTGAATAATACAATAAATGAACTAGACTTAACAGACATTTATGAAACATTACACCCCACAACAGCAGGATACACCTTTTTTCAAGTGCTCATGGATCATTCTCAAGGATAGACCATATGCTGGGTCACAAAGAAAGTCTCAATAAATTTAAAAAGATTGGAATCATGCAAAATACTTTCTCAGATCATAAAGGAATGAAATTAGAAATCAATAATAGGCAGAGGGCCAGAAAATTCACAAATGTATGGAGGCTTAACAACACACTCTTAAACAACCAGTGGGTCAAGGAAGAAATTACAAGAGAAATCAGTAAATATCTCAAGGCGAATGAAAATGAAAATGCAACATATCAAAATTTATGGGATGCAGCAAAGGCAGTGCTAAGAGGGAAATTTATTGCCCTAAATGCCTTTATCAAAAAAGAAGAAAGAGCAAAAGGTGAGGAATTAACTGTCCACTTGGAAGAACTAGAGAAAGAAAAGCAAACTAACCCCAAAGCAAGCAAAAGGAAAGAAATAGCAAAGGTTAGAGCAGAAATAAATGAAATTGAGAACATGAAAACAATTGAGGAAATCAACAAAACAAGAAATTGGTTCTATGAGAAAATCTATAAGATTGATGGACCCTTAGCAAAGTTGACAAAAAGAAGGAGAGAGGATGCAAATCAATAATATCAGAAATGGAAGAGGAGACATAACAACCGATGCCACAGAAATAAAGGGGGTAAAGAGAAGATGCTATGAACAACTTTATGCTAATAAACTAGACAATGTAGATTAAATGGACAATTTCCTATAAAGGCATGAACAACCGACATTGGCTCGAGAAGAAACAGATGATCTCAATAAACCAATCACAAGTAAAAAAATTGAATTAGTCATTAAGAAGCTCCCAGAAAAGAAAAATCCAGGGCCATATGGCTTCACATGTGAATTCTACCAAACATTCAAGAAAGAATTGGTACTGATCCTGCTCAAACTCTTCAAAAAAATTGAAGAGGAGGGAAGGCTGTCTAACTCATTCTATGACGCTAACATCACCCTCATACCAAGCCAGAGAAAGATACTACAAGTAAAGAAAATTGCAGACCAATCTCTCTAATGAACATAGATGCAAAAATCCTCAACAAAATTCTTGGAAATCAAATCCGGCAGCACATTAAAAGAATTATACACCATGACCAAGTAGGATTCATCCCAGGTATGCAAGGATGGTTCACATTAAGAAAATCAGTTAATGTAATATATCGTATCAACAAATCAAAGCAGAAAAATCACATGATCATCTCGATTGGCATAGAAAAGGCATTTGACAAAATTCAGCATCCTTTCTTGTTGAAAACACTTCAAAGGATAGGAATAGAAGAGAAACTCCTCAACATGATAAAGGGAATATATGAAAAACTCACAGCTAACATCATCCTCAATGGGGAAAAACTGAAAACTTTTCTCCTAAGATCAGGAACAAGACAAGAAGTAAAACTCTCACTGTTTGCAGATATGTGGAAAACCCCCCAAAATCCACAGCAAAACTACTAGAGCTAATAAATGAGTATAGCAAAGTGGCAGGTTGCAAGATCAACATGCAAAAATCTGAAGTGTTTCTATAAACTAATAATGAACAATCTGATGGGGAAATCAAGAAAAAATTCATTTTCAATTGCAACCAAAAGAATAAAATATTTAGGAATAAATTTAACTGAGGATACAAAAGACCTGTACAAAGAAAACTACAAGAAATTGCTAAAAGAAATCACAGAAGACCTATGGAAGGGCATACTGTGTTCATGGATTGGCAAACTAAATATAGTTAAGATGTCAATTCTACCTAACTTGATTTATAGATTCAATGCAATACCGATTAAAATCCCCAAAACTTACTTTTCAGAAATAGAAAAACCAATAACCACATTTATCTGGAAGGGCAGGTGCCCCGAATAGCAAAAAAAATATCCTGAGAAAGAAAAATGAAGTTGGACGTCTCACACTACCTGACTTGAAGGTGTATTATGAAGCTACAGTGGTCAGAACAGCATAATACTGGCATAAAGGTAGATATACTGACCAATGGAATCGAATTGAGTGTTCAGAAATAGATCCTCTCATCTGTGGACAATTGATCTTTGGTAAGGCAGTCAAGCCAACTCACCTGGAACAGAACTGTCTCTTCAATAAATGGTGCCTAAGAAACTGGATATCCACATGCAAAAGAATGAAAGAGGATCCATATCTCACACCCTATACAAAAATTAACTCAAAATGGATCAAAGACCTAAGCGTTAGAGTCTAAGACTATGAAAGTTTTAGAAGAAAATGTAGGGAAATCTCTTATAAATCTTTTAATAGCAGGCAGTTTCCTAAATCTTATACCCAAAGCATGAGCATTGAAGAAAGAAATAGATAAGTGGGAATTCCTCAAAATTAAACACTTTTGTGCATCAAAGAACTTTGTCAAGAAAGTAAAAAGACAGCCTACGCAATGAAAGACAATATTTGGAAACAATTTATCAGATAGCGGTCTAGTATCCAGAGTGTATAAGGCTGTTCAACTCAACAGCAAAAAGACAAACAACCCCATTACAAAATGGACAAAAAACATGAATAGACACTTCTCAGAAGAGGAAATGCAAATGGCCAAAAGGCACATGGAAAGATGCTCGACTTCCCTGGCTATTAGGGAAATGCAAATCACAACCACAATGAGATACCATCTCACACCCACTAGAATGGCCATTATCAATAAAAAGGGAAACAACAGGGCGGGCCACAGTGGCTCAACAGGTAAGAATGCTTGCCTGCCATGCCCAAGGACCCAGGTTCGATTCCCGGTGCCTGCCCATGTTAAAAAAAAAAAAGAGTTTGGGCAGGCTGCCGTGGCTCTGCAGGTCTGGAGGTCTGGAGTTCGATTCCTGGTGCCTCCTGCCCATATGCAAATATTAAAAAAAAAAAAAAGAGAGAAACAACAAGTGCTGGAGAGGATGTGGAGAAAGAGGCACACTTGTCCACTGTTGGTGGGAATGTAGAATGGTGCAGCCACTGTGGAAGGCAGTTTGGCAGTTCCTCAGGAAGCTGGGTATAGAATTGCCATGTGATATGGCAGTACCATTGCTAGATATCTAGGCAGAGGACATGAGGACAGGAACACAAACGGACATTTGCACACCAATGTTTATAGCAGCATTGTATGCAGTTGCCAAGAGATGGAAACAGCCCAAATGTCAACAGATAAGTTGCTAAACAAGCTGTTTTGTATACATACAATGGAATATTATGCGGCTGTAAGACAGAATAAAGTTATGAAACATGTGACAACATGATGGACCTTGAGGACATTATGCTGGGTGAGATTAGCCAGAAACAACAGGACAAAAACTGTATGGTCTCACTGATATGAACTAACATTAGTGAATGAACTTGGAGAATTTCAGTTAAGAACAGAGACCATCAGGAGATACAAATAGGGTAGATTTTGGGTAATTGGAGCTGAAGGGATGCAGATTGTGCAACAAGACTGATTGTTACAATTCAGAAATGGGTAGCACAATACTACCTAACTGTAATAAGATAATGTTAGTACACTGAATGAAGCTGAATGTGAAAATGGTAGAGGGAGAAGGGCTGGGGGCACAAATGAAATCAGAAGGAAAGATATATGATAAAGACTGAGATGGTATAATCTAGGAATGCATCGAGTGAACAATGATAGTGACTAAATGTACAAATTTAAAAATGTTTTTGCATGAGGAAGAACAAAGGAATGTCAATACTGCAGGGTGTTGAAAATAGATGGCAATTCATATTTTAAAACTTTAACTTACGTGTGAGACTAAAGCAAAAATGTTTATTTGGTACAGAATTTATATTTTGACTAGTACATTTCCTAATATAATTATATGGACAGTTTAATTGAACACCATAGGCATATGGAACCTTAAGTAGGGCATGAGATTTTATAGGTTTGTCTGTAGTGATGCCCTGTTAAATCCCTGAGTGATTTGAACAGTGAATAAAAAGTATTGCGATTCCCTTGGGGGAATGGTGCAAAAGAGGGAAAGTTCAACTTCCCTGTTTGGAAAAGGCCTGATAGTCTTACAGGCAGTGAGGACAGCAAAATCAATAGGCCTAACCCTCAATTTTGGGATTTGTTCATAGGAAACTTATTCTCACAAAGGATAGGCTAAGCCTACTTAAAATTAGGCCTAAGAGTCACCCCCAGAGAACCTCATTTGTTGCTCAGATGTGGCCTCTCTCTCAGCCAACATGGCAAGCAAACTCACTGCCCTCCCCTCATCCATGTGGGACATGACTTCCAGAGGTGTGGACTTTTCCTGACAACGTGGGACAGAAATCCTAGGATGAGCTGGGACTCAGCATCAAGGGATTGAGAAGACCTTCTCGACTGAAAGGTGGAAGAGAGAAATGAGACAAAATAAAGTGTCAGTGGCTGAGAGATTTCAAATAAAGTCAAGAGGTTATTCTGGAGGTTATTCTTATGCATTATATAGATAACCCCTTTTTAGTGGAAGGTATATGAGAGAGGCTAGAGGGAAGTGCCTGAAACTATAGAGCTGTGTTCCAGTAGCCATGTTTCT
>PVIY010046953.1:0-18168 GCA_004026745.1 Myrmecophaga tridactyla
GCCAGTGGAGTAGTCTGAAATCAGTCATATGTGGTTACCCTTCTATATAGTAGATTGTTTTTCTCTTGCTGCTTTCAGAATTTTCTGCTTCTCTTTAACATTTGACAGACTGATTAGTATGTGTCTTGGGAAAGACCTATTTGGATTTATTCTATTAGGAGTTTGTTGAGCTTCTTTGACTTGCATATTTATGTCCTTTATGAGGGTTGGGGAAGTTTTCCCCCATTATACCCTCCACTAATCTTCCTAGCCCTTTACTCTTCTCTTCTCCTTCTGAGACACCAATGATTCTTTTATTTGTCTGCTTTGTTTTGTACATCATTTCTCTGAGATCCAATTCAAAATTTTCCATCTTTTTTGGCCATTTGCTGTTTTGTGTGTTTGAAATCAGTTGTCCTGTCCTCCAGTTTGCTTATTCTTTCTTCTGCCTCTTCAATCTGTTGTTGTGTGTCTCTAATATGTTTTTTGTTTGCTTGTTTGTTTTCACATTGGATCAGTTATATTTTGCAGTGCTACAAATTATCCTAAAACATAGTAGCTTAATCCAGCTCTTGACTGATAGACTTGAAAATACCAGCATGCTTTCTTTGCTATGTTAATATTGATCTTTTAAAATATTTTAAGATTTGCAACAAAGAACTGAGAGTACTTCATGAAATACACTTTATCCCTCACAATTAGTTATAAGTTTCCTTTCACATCTGGTTTGATAATTCAAAATGAAGGTCCAACTTTAGTCATCCATGTAGGGAAAGACAAATTCCAAATTAAGCCATTTTTCAGAAAGTGAAAAAAATCAGGAAGGAAATTATCACTACAGATCTTATTCTAGAAACAATTGAAAATTTTTTTTTCAATTCTCTTCTTTTCTGAATTTTTTTCTCAGAAATAATAAAAAAGGAAACTGTTCTTAGATTTCAGTTCGGACCTTCAGTGAACACCCTTTCATTTGCTCATAATGCATATCAAATCTCTCATTCAGGGCTATGGTAAAGTAACTCTTCCAGTCTCCTGTAACATCCTTTCTAATGAAAGGAGATATTTTGGTTCATGACATTTTCTGGTAGTGTTGTGTAATTGGTAGCTGAACTGTTCTTCATCTCTTGGAATGAAGTATGATGTTCAATTTTATCTACAATGTCCTTTGATGGCTTCCTTCCCAAGAACTGCAGATTTTTTTCACCTCTTTCCTGATATTCTCTTTCAGGTCTTCACAGAAAAGAAATAGCACATGAGGGTTATTTCTCATTTCCCACCAAGAACATGCATGTTTATACCAGGAACCATAAGGAACTTGTCCATTCATGAATTTCTCAAACTCTAGAAAGGTTCCAGCATTTGGGTGAATAGGTATGTTCTAGTTTGCTAGCTGCTGGAATGCAATATACCAGAAATGGAATGGCTTTTAAAAAGGGGAATTTAATAAGTTGCTAGTTTATCATTCTTTTTTTTCCCCATGTCCCTGGAAATGGCAAGAAACCAAGAGGCCCTAGTTTATAATTCTAAGGCTGAGAAAATGTCCAATTAAAACAAGTCTATAAAAATGTCCAATCAAAGGTATCCAGGTAAAGATACCTTGGTTCAAGAAGGCCGATGAAGTTCAGGGTTTCTCTCTCAAGTGGAAGGGCACATGGCGAACACAGTTAGAGTTTCTCTCTCACCTGGAAAGGCACACAGTGAACACAGCATCATCTGCTAGCTTCTTCTCCTGGTTTCCTGTTTCATGAAGCTCTCTGGGAGGTGTTTTCCTTCTTCATCTCCAAAGGTCGCTGGCTAGTGGACTCTGTGCTTCTCATGGCTATGTTGTTCTGCTCTGGCTCTCTTTGAATCTCTTTCATTCTCCAAAATGTTTCCTCTTTTATAGGACTCCAGAAACTTATCAAGACCCACCCAAATGGGTGGAGACATGTCGTCACCTAGTCCAGTTTAACAACCACTCTTGATTAAATCACATCTCCAGGGAGTTGATCTGATTACAGTTTCAAACATACAGTATTGAATAGGGATTATTCTGCCTTTATGAGATGGGAATTAGATTAAAACATAGCTTTTCTAGGGGATATACATCCTTTCAAACCAGCACAAGGTACCGTTAGAAAGAAATAATAAAAAGAAACTGCCACATCTTTGGCATTACAGCAAACATAGATCATCTCACAGTTCTTTTCCCAAAATGAGTTCGGAAGATGTTCAGAGGACAAATGAGTCTTCACTATTCTAGGTGACAACATATCTTTAATTATTGTACTCCATTAATTTGGCCTTCTGAGTTGCATTCCAGGTAAGGTATTCAATAAAAAATAACATCTCTGCACTTCTCCACATCACCCCTTTTATAGATTATGTATATAATTTCACTAACCCAGGTTGTGCCAGATCTGGGATAGGTGGAAATGACAATATCATCTGGTCTTGCCTGGAATGCTTCCACATCATCCCAATATTTGGCAAATTCTTTATACATTATAAACCCATGGACTGTACTAAAGTTTTCAGAATAGTTATAATTGGAAGAATCCATCATAGATTGGAACGCTGGACAGATAATCCTGTGAAAGAAACAGAATGATTTCTTCAAATCCGCACACAGGTCTTAGGCTTTGGATTGTTTTGCTTCTTTCTGCCCCTGTCCACATGCATAATGGTATAATGTGGACTTTCAGACACTTGATTCAAGAAGGCTGATGAAGTCCAGGGTTTCTCTGTCAAGTGGAAAGGCACATGGTGAACATGGTCAGGGGTTCTCTCTCGGCTGGAAGGGCACATGACGAACACGGTGTCATATGCTAGCTTCCTCTCCAGCTCCCTGGGAGGCATTTTCCTTCTTCATCTCCAAAAGTCACTGGCTGGTGGACTCTCTGCTTCATGGTGCTGTGGCATTCTCTGCTCTCTCAGATTCTCATGGCTTTCTCTTTTGTTCTCTTCTAATATGTTTTTTATTTGGTCTATAGCATCTTTAATCTCTGTGATATCTGTTATTTTTCTATTATTCTTTCAAATTCCTCTTTATGCTCCTTGAGAATCTTCTTGATCTCCTTTATGTCATTAGTCATCCCATTTGTTTTATTTAGTAGAGTTATATGAACATCTTTGATTAGTTGATCCAACGTCTGTGTCTCCTCTGGTGTTGTAATTTGGTTGTGAGGCTGGGCAATATCTTTCTGCATCATGATATGCTTAAAAAGTGATCTTCTGCTGTCTTTTGGCATATCAATATCTTGATTGGTTTACTTTGGAAGTTTCTGAATGAAGTGCTGTCTAATACAGACCCAGAGGATGATTGGAGGTGAGTCAGAGAAGAGAGGGAGAACCAGGTGAAGAGAGAACTGAGTACAGAGAGCAGTTTGTGCAAAGCCCAGGAATGAAGCGAGAGTGAGGACGAGATGCTGAAGAAGGTTTGGAATGCCTGCAATCCAGAGTGATGTGGAGTGAGTGGTGAGAGAGGATTTGGAGAGTCAGACAGAAACCATGACAGGAAGCCTTCTCTGGCTCTCATGGGCCACGGAAGATCTTGGCCTATTAAGAATTTAGACTCCATACCAATAGGAATTGCAAGCTAATGAAGGGTCTGGGCATGGGAAGTGGATGATCATATTTAGAAGGTTGCTTTGGTTGCATATGGAGAATAGAGTGGATTTATTGACAACTGACTAATAGCAGGAAATTCTGGAGACTTTTGGGAAGGCCACACAGGGGCTCATGGAATGGCAATGCCAATGGAGAGAAGTAGATGGATTTGAGATTTATTTAGAAGGTTGTATTGGTCTTGGTTCTTAGTTGCAGAAAACAGAATCCACTCTAGGTGACTGCACTAAGAAGGGATTTATTATATGATGTTAGGTAGCTTCACAGAATGGAATTGGCTCTAGGCTGAGCTTCTGGGAAAAACTCTAGAGGAGATTATAGGGAAGTCCCATTGCCATTGCCAGAAAGCTGCCCCTGTCACTACCACATCCAGAATCACTCTGCTTCTGCTACCATCCTCATCAGCAAAATGAATGCCCCACATCCTACCTCTTTCTCTATATAATTCAGTTATGATCAAAGCCTCGTGCAGTCTCATCTGATTAGAAGAATCTCAGTCATAAAGGTGCACCCTAGTGACAAGGAAGTAAGAGAACCCAGAATCTCTGTACAAGAGGGGATGCTAAAAAGTATTGGCCCCAGAGGTGGCACGGCTAACAGTTTTGTTGAATGATACTGAGAAGGATGAAACAGAAAAAGGTGTTAATAAAGATGCCTAACTGGTATCTTGGTAACTGAGAAGATATTGGCACAACTGAAATGAGAACACGGCAGGAGGATAACCAGTTTGGAGATTGGAGGAAGGAGACAGATAAGTTCAGTTCGGTATGGGTTGACTTTGAGGTAGTTGTGGGTTGTGTATGTAGAGATGTCCTATAGGTAGTTAGATGTAGGGATCTGGAGATAAAAGATATCTGGGTCATCATCGTATAGATAACACATAATGAAAATGACGAGATGGCCATGAAACAAATGAGATGACGGGAATATAGAACTTGTAGCATAAGGGATAAGGTCACGATAGTAGCTTGGGGCTACTATCAACACTTATAGGACCGGCTGAGCAAGAGGCCTCAGCAAAGAGACTGGGAAGGGTGGGCCAGAGAGGTGGAAGGAGTTCTTGAGTGTGGGGTTTGGAAACCAAGAAAATAGTGTTTGGAGAAGAAGACAGAGCCTGACAGTGTGAAGCAGGTGGAGGACCGAGGGGTGTCCTCTAGGGCGAGGGACAAGGAGATCTTCTGAGGGCAGGTTCAGTGGACTGGTGGGAAGAAAGCCAGAGCATGGGCAGTGGAGGGGAGAACAGGAGGAGGGGAAAGGAAGAGAATTATAGCAGGGGGCTCTTTCCATAAGTTTGGCTGTGAAAGGAGAGATGGCAGCTAGGATAACAGGTGGAAAGAGTCGTGAGATTGAGAGAAACTTGGAGTACATGGGAAGGCATGGCTAGAGTGTCTAAATGCTGAGGGGAAGCCACAAGAGAGGAAGAGGAATAAAGATTCAGGTGAGAAAGGGAGTAATTGAGAGACTGAAGTTCCTGAGAAGATGGAAAAGCTAAAGCCAAAGTTTAGTAAATAGAGAGAATTCATCCATTCAATTCATTTTTATTTATTCATTCATTCATTTGACTCTCTCTCCTTTTCACCCTCCCTCCCTCCCTCCCTTTGTGTATATGTTGAGAATTTGCTTTGAGGTGGACACTGTGCTGGATGCAGGGGATTCAATGTTGAATCAAGCACTCAGAACTCACCTTCATTGGGTTGGTAGAATAATAGGGAGAAAGACATTTATCACATCACAAATATAAACATAAAATTATAACTGTGATAAGTGGCACAAACGAGAGATTCATGGTGCTGTTAAATCATTTAATAAGTTTTTTTTTTTTTTGTCTAGTCTGGGGAGTTCAGGAAAAGTTTACCTGAGGAAGTGGAAAGTAAACCAAAATATGAAAGATGAGTAGAAATTCACTAGGTGTTTGGGTGAGAAGCATAGCATGGTCTATAGTAAGGAAAACCTTTAGAAACAACTTAAATGTCAAACAATAAGAGCTTTCTTCATTAAATTATGGTATGATCACATGTTGGAATAATTGGGAGCCATTTATAAGAATTAGATAAAAGTGTATACTGGGGCTGATATGAAAAAGGAAGCCATAAAATGTGTTTGGCATGATTTCATTTATATAAAAATGTATGCGTAAATAAATGAATAAAATGTCTGGAAAGATATACATCAAAGTTTTAACAGTGCTTACTTATGGAGGAAGGGACTATAGTGGGTCTTTAAGTTTCTGCTCTCTACGTGGGCGTGCATTATATTTATAATGTGGAAGAAATATCAAGAAAGAAATGTCCATTTGGGGAAAAGAAATCGTTGATTAAAATTGGGTTCATTTTACAGAATTAAAGGATCTCCAAAACATTTCCTGCAATTTTGACTGTGATCTGAGGTGGATTCAGTGGGTGATGGGTCACATGAGAGTGTGAGGAGAGTCAGGGGGCTGTGCCGTTCCATCCCGCAGACGTGCCAGATGAGCTGCTGGGGGAAGCAGGAGGAGCTCTCCCCTCCCTGCCCACCCCAGACGGTGGATCTGGTGCAGGAGGGATGCCCCTGGCCCCTCAGTTCATGGACTTATCCTGAGTTGGGGAAGGGAAGCTCTTTGGGTCACTTTTCTTTCTCAACCATCTGCCTTCTTCAGCTGGACTTTATGTAGTCCAGAGTTCACCATGAATTTCTTCACTCAATCATCTTATTTACACCCAAATTTATTCACTCACTATCTTAACACACACACTCCTTCACCAATTCAGCCACTCACTCATTTATATTCATTCATTCATTCACTCGCACATTCACAGATCATTCATTCACTCAGTCAGCCTTTCTGTGTTCAGCATTGTGGTGATAGAGGTGAGAGGTTTATAATCCAGTGTTGTCTGCCTTGCCAGAGGGCACTGTTCAGCCCCATTTTCCTTATTCCACAGCCTCCACTTCCCTTGTAGAGCCCCAGCTAGCTTCTGGTTCCGCAGGCCTGCGTGAGGCCCGAGACTCTGCATTTCTGACCAGCTCCCACGTGAGACCTATGCTGCTGCCCTCAGACCATACTGAGCTGTTGGAGCCGTCCGACAGACACATTAGGGTGGCTAGATAAAACACAGAACAGGAACATCTGAATTTCAGATGGCATGGGGCATATTTATACTAAAACTTCACTAAATATACTTAAAATTATGTTTATATGAAACTCAGATTTAGTTGGGCAATCTGAAATCTGGCAACCCTACATATGCTCTGAGCCACAAATGGAAGTCATGAATGCAATTTAAAATTTCCTAGTAGCCATTTTTTAAAAAGTAAAAAGAAACAGGTGAATTAATTTACTTAATATATTTTATTTGACTCAATATATTCAAAATATCATTGCAACATATAATTAATATAAAACTTATTAATGATATTTTACATTCAGTTTTGGGTACTGCCTTGGAAATCTGATATGTATTCTACACTTTATGCGTATCTCGAGTCACATTTCAAGTGGCTACTGTACTGGACACTCCGGTTCTAGATCATCCCAAATACTCTGCTTTCGTTGGCTTGGGGCCAGGGTACTTTTAAAAGTGGTTCCCAAGTGATTGCAATGTGCTGGCTGGGTAGCACACCGGCTCTGGGATGGCTGCCAGATCATTCTGCAAAAGGTGGCAGCGGCCACACGAGGGAGCCAGCCCCTCAGAATGCAGGCTCCTTCTCAGCGCCACCCCAAGTCTCAGTAGAGCACTCGGGATAGGCTGGGTGAACCCACAGGCACGGCACCTGGCCCTGTCTCTGCACCTGTCCCTGTCCCTGTGCCTGGCCCTATCTCTGCACCTGGCCTTGTCCCTGTGCCTGGCCCAGTCCCTGCACCTGTCCCTGTCCCTGCACCTGGTCCTATCCCTGCACCTGGCCCTGTCCCTCTGCTCTTCCTAGCACTCGCTTTCCCACCCAAGGTTTCCCCCGCGGTCTGGGCCACTCCTGCAGATTTCTTTGTCAAGTTGCTCCATGATTATGCCTTATCTGCAGTACCTTGAGCCCCGCCGCCTAACCCCCTCCACCACAGCCATCCTGAGGTCCTTTCCCCTTTAGCTGCATGAGGAAGGTACAAAGACTAGGAGGCCCACTGGTTAGGGTCTGAGTCCCAGCCCTGGTTCGTACTAGCCTAGGGGTCTTCAGAGCATCACGTGTGCCGTATGCCTCCTCGCTGCTGTGGAGATGATACCGATCTCCCAGCGGGATTGGGGGAGGATGGGACGTGATAATACACAGGGAGCAATGCCTGGGAGGGGCTCCGAATAATGTAAAGCAAAGTAGGTGCTCAGGGAATAACAGTTCATTTTCCCTGACCTTACAAACATGCTGGCAGTAATGTGATACGCCTAATTTACTAGTTCCCAAGCTTGGGCACCTCGCAGGGCCACCTGGGGAGTTTATGGATAAATCTCCTTTCCTGGTCCTCTATCCCTGAGGTTCTTGGTCAGCAGATCAGTGGACTGGGGGGAGACCAAAGATGGACTTTTAAAGTTTTCCAGGTGATTCTGAACAACCAGCTTGACGCTGGTTTGTGGGTTGTTGTTGACTTGGAATCAGGTGACTGGGGTTCAACCTCTTGCTTTTTTAACTCAACTTCTCTGAGCCTCAGTTATGCCATTTGTTAAATGAGACGAACAGCAACCTGCTGCGCAGGTGATAATGCATATAAGGCACCTGGCAGGGTACGGGCTGGGGACCGCAGTCCCTCCCCCCACCCTGCCCTCTCTCTAAACTCTCTTTCCTCCTAATTCCCTGTGCCACCTGCCGTCCCTTGCAGAGGCCACTCCTTCCCACCTTCCAAACACTGTCGGTCCCGTTCCTGCCCCTGAGAAGTCATCCGCTCCCGTCCCCATCGCTGACCAGAGCCGGCCCCCTAAATCAACAGCCACGCCTGCTTCCCTTTGACTTCAGATTAGATTTTGACTTCCGTGTCCTGTTTTTCATCTCCTGGTTGCTCATTCAGTTTCTTTGAACAAAGAGTTTACCACTGACCAGCTCAAATAAGGCTTTTGCTCTCCCCTCACCAATCCTCTTACCCTACCCTTCTCCCAACCCCCAGGAACCCACCGCGGCTGGCAGGTTTTGTGGGGGTGGCAGTGGGGGTGTCAGGAAGTGGGCATGAAAGAGGAAGAGGAAGACTTCTCCGCATGTGAGGGCAAAAAAGACAGCCCCCCCACCCCGCCCCTTTCTCAGTTGCAGCCTTCTGGCCTGAATCAGGTTTGCAGTACAGCAAAACGTAAGCAAAGCCAAAAGACAAAGGGTAAACCAAGGGAAAAGAGACAAAGAGTTACTATCTTCATATGTCTCATATGCAAATATTATTGTCAGGTTGGAAATTTGGGTTCATATATGAACCAACCCTTTCTGACTTTGAATTGAGACTGTAATTGTAATTTAAAATGACTATAGGATTGTCTGAAGAATGAGCCAAACAGTCATGAGCCTGTAGGAGTTTTCAGGGAAGTTGGTACTCACTGACCAAATTTTAAACTGATAATAAAAAACTCCGAATAAAAGTACATTTTAATATGTCTGCAGTGGTGCCTATTCAATATACTGGTAATGCCCGGTATACTATCAACAGCTTCTTTATTTTTTACTTAATATTTAATGGAATATATATATATATATATATATATTTGCCATCACATAAGGTTTACCAAAATCTTATGAATGGCTGCATAGTATTCCACTATGTGGTTATATCATAGTTTAATCACTATCACATTAAAGTAAGTTTAGATGTTTCCCATTTCTTTATTATAAAGAACAATGATATTTATGCCTCAGAACATTAACCTTTCCTCCTTGTTTCATTATTTCCTTAGGATAAATTCCCAGAAATGAAATATCTAGTATGAACATTAAAAAGATGCATGTTTATAATTTTGATCATATTGTTCTCTCAAAGGGTTAGATCAGCTTGTATTCTTGCTAACAAACCTTGTGCTTAAGTGACAATTTTCCATACCCTTGAAATCTGAGCATTATCAATATTTTTATTATTTTGAGAAAGAGTAGGTAGAATAGATGTTCCATTTTAATTGCTGTCCTTTGGTTATTATCTATCCTATATTCGTGGATTTGATTTGCTCTCTTTTGATTTGCATTTTCATGTTGATGAGTAATGTTTTAATCAGATTAGTAATTCTATTACAAGGTTGTGTTTTAATATCTTCTTTTAGTAAAATTAGTGTCAAATTGGTGAACAGAGGTCTCTGTTTCCCAATTATGTATAAGATTAATGCCTCCAATTACAGTTTTAGATTAGAGCACTTCTCAGATACTTATCGTCTGTGTAACTCAAGGTTTTCTGGTGTTTCTATTGTTTATTTTTAGGAGAGTGTGAGTGAAGCAGAAGCAAGCTTTTAACTCGGCCTTTGGGGGAGGGTGCAACCATCTCTCTGCGCTTACCCACTCGATGCTAAGAGCTCCAGATCTACCTGAAACAATCTTTGGAGATGGTTATAGAGACTGGTTTTAAATAAGGTTGAACTCATTCTTTTACCATAGAGTTAACTTATATATGTGTGATCATATGTGTGCAGATGGGTTCTGTGATTAATTTCAATTTCCTCTTCACTGAGGAGCCCGTGGAAGCTCTTTACCTGGGACGGTGAATAGCGGCCAGTTCAAGCCGTCTGCAGTGGCAGGTTTCTGGGGACCCTGTTCCATGTGAATCTGCAGTTCTCGTGGCACCCATGACGTCCTTAGACTAACCCCCCACTGGCTGTTGACAGACATTTCCTGCTCCTTTCCTCAGGCCTTGTTCAGCCTAGGGGCCCAGCTGTTATCATGAGAGTAAAGCTTATGGGTTTTTCTTCCCTCTGGGCTATTTGCAAAATGCAGTGAAGGAGCTGAACTAATCAAGTGCAAGCTGAAGACAACTCCCCTCCTCCAGCGTCCACTCGAACTGTCTTGGGAGAGTTCCTTCCCTGCCCTGGGATGACACCCCAAGTGGGACTTAGCTTTCTGATCACTCCAAAATCACTCCAAAATTGAAATCTGGGGATTATCAATATTTTTATTATTTTGGGAAAGTATAGATAGAACAGATGTTCTATTTTAACTGCAATGCTTTGGTTATCTATCCTATATTTGTGGATTTGATTTCTTCTCTTTTGATTTACATGTTCATGTTGATGAGTAAAGTTTTAATCAGATTAATAATTCTATTAAGTTAAAAGGTCTACAAGTCACAGTAAAAAAAAATCACATTTAGGTATATGTTCATTCCAATAGTGATACACCTAGTATAGTTGACACCAACAGAGGATCATTTGTTAATATTTCCTTCCTATAAGCAAATTATTTTTGGTAATAATCATGAAATAAAACAAATAGTAAAAATGGCCAGAAAAGAAATGTGAACAGTGAAAATTTTCTTTTATTAAACTTTGTATATCTAATCATGCCAGTGAACAAAAGGTAAAAATAAAATAAATGTTACAATATAGAAAAGGAGAAAATAAATGAATTAATATTTCTTACTTATACTAATACTTTTTGGAGATTAAACAGGCAAAATTTTTTGACTTTTTTTATTTATTTGTTAAACATAACAACATACAAACATAAACATTCTTACCATATGATCATTCCATTCTTGATATATAATCAATAACTCACAATATCATCTCATAGTTGTATATTCATCATCGTGATCATTTCTTAGAACATTTACATCAATTCAGAAAAATAAATAAAAAGAAAACAGAAAAAAATTTATACATATCATACCCCTTACCCCTCCCTTTCACTAATCACTGGCATTTCAATCTACTAAATTTATTTTAACATTTGTTCCCCCATTATTTATTTATTTTTAATCCATATGTTTTACTTGTTAAACAGGCAAATTTTATTATCAAATGTAACAATTCTACAAAAACCCAAAAGTATTATAAAAAGTACCACTGTCTATCTGAAAATTTTTTCAATGCTTTGGGCAGACAGCATCTTAAGGTATAGAGAATTTTTTTTTCTGATCTTATGTGCCAGTTAGCACCAAATTTCACATGATATATTTTTTTCTACTTCAGTAAAGGGCCATTCATGGTCAGTTGAAGAGGGATATGTATGATTTTCCATTCAAGGTAAAGTGTTAATGAAAATAATACAAAGTAAATAAAAATCACAGGCATATAAATCTGCATGGCACCACCTCCAAGTAAAGGACAATAGAATAACTTAGTTAATCAAGTCCTATTTTTCTCTTTGGATTGATATGAGGCAGCAGTTCTAGATAGTTAGATATGTAATATTGCACTTTTGTAGCAGAAACACAGCTAAACCCCTAATGTTAAACACTGGCAGCCAAAGTATCTGCTCATAAACTGCATCAATGTTTATCTCTGTCTAGCATGCTGACGTAGAGTCCTGTGCTTTTGTTTGAAGTACTTTAAAATTCACAGGACAGTTACAAAAATAATTCAAAGCCCATATAGAGAACTTCAACATTCCCCTACCCACCCACTCCCAGATACCCAGAGCCACCACTTTCAACATTTTGCCACATTTGCTGTATCATTCTATCTATCTGTCTGTCTGTCTATCTATCTATCTGTCTGTCTGTCTGTCTGTCTATCTATCTATCCATTTTCTGAATATTTGAGTATAGGTTGTATACATCATGCTCCTTGAACACTTAGTACCACCATGTACATTTCCTAAGAACAAGCATATTCAGTCATGTAACCACTTAAGCACAGTTATCAAGTTCAAGAACTGTAACACTGACATAAAGCTTACAGTCTATATTCCAATCTTTTCACGTGTCCTAGTAATGTCCCTTTGAGCCGTCTCTCCTCTCTTACTAGATCCTACCCATGATCACGTACTGCATTTAACTATCAGTCTCTTTAGTTGCTCTTTCTTTCTTTGTCAGTAGTGGGAACATATATACCACATAAACTTTCCCATGTCCACCACTTCCAAGCACACCACTCAGCAGGATCAATCAGATTCACCATATTGCAGTACTTTCACCATCTTCTATTACTAAAACCTCCCCATCTTCCCAAACAGAAACCCTACACCCATTATGTATGGACTCCCCATTCCCTTTGCACCTTGCCCTGGCAACCTGACTCTAATTTCTGTCACTGTGAACTTGTATATTCACTGATATTTTCTTTGTAGTTACCATCAGACTTAAGCTATTCTAAATCTCAAGCAATCTTGTTTGCTTTGATACCAATTGTTCTGGTTTGAATCTGTTATGAAGCCCAGAAAAGCCAAGTTCTTTAAACTTCATTCAATATTGCTGGGGGGCGGGGGAGCTTTTTGATTATTTCCATGGAGATGTGACCCACCCAGTTGTGGGTGGTACCTTTTGATTAGAAGGTTTCCATGGATATGTGTCTCCACCTGTACAAGGTGGAATTGCTTACTGGAGCCCTTTAAGAGGGAACCATTTTGGAAAAAGCTTTACAGTCACCAGAATGGACAGAGCCCCAGGGAAGCCATTGAAGAGAAAGCTAACAGATCTCGCCATGTGCCTTTCCAGCTGAAAGAGAAACCCTAAACATCATCGGCCTTCTTGAACCAAGGTGTCTTTCCCTGGATGCCTTAGATTGGACGTTTTTATAGACTTTCTTTAATTTGGACATTTTTCATGGCCTTAGAACTGTAAACTTGTAACTTATTAAGTTCCCCTTTTTAAAAGCTGTTCCATTTCTGGTATACTGCATTCTGGCAGCTTGCAAACTGGAACACCAATTTAACATCAATAGTAAACACAGACTAAGCTCCTAAACCCCTCAGGCCCCCAAATCTATATGGTTCCTGCCATAACAACATACAACATACAGTAAAAAAAAAATCACATGTTTTGAGTCCAAAACTACTGATGTATCATTACATCAGTAGAGATGTAATGTTAAAACATTACATCATTGAGATGACATGTTTTGAGTCCAAAACTACTGATGTATCATTACATTTTATGCATTTGCCTTTTAGATACTATAGGAAGTAAAAAGTGGAGTTATAAAACAAAAATATAATAGCATTGGCATTTATATTTACCCATGTCATTACCCTCACTGAACAGCCTTAGTTCTTCATGTGGCTTCAATCTGTTGTCTAGCGTCCTTTCCTTTCAGCTTGCAGAACTGTCTTTAAAATCTTTTTGTTTTTTTACATGGGCAGGCACCGGGAATCGAACCCAGGTCCTCTGGCATGGCAGGCAAGCATTCTTGCCTGCTGAGCCACCATGGCCTGCCCTCTTTAAAATCTTTTGTAGGGCTGGTCTAGAGGTGACAGGCTCTCTCATCTTTTGTTTATCTGGGAATGTCTTAATTTCTTCCTCAATTTTGAAAGACAGTTTTGCCAGCTATAGAATTTTTGATTGGCAATTAGCACTGTAAATACGTCATCCCACTGACTTCTTGCCTCCGTGGTTTCCAATGAAAAATTGGCATTTAATCTTATTGAGACTCCCTTGTACATGACACGCTATTTCTCTCTGGCAGCTTTCAGGATTTTCTCTTTATCTTTGACATTTGAAAGTTTCATTATAATATGCCATGGCATGGGTCCATTTGTGCTTATCCTGTTTAGAGTTTGTTAAATACATGTACATGTCTTGTTAAATATGGGAAGCTTTCAGCCATTATTTCCTTGAATATTCTCTCTGCCCCTTTCTTCTTTCTCCGTCTGGAACTCCCACAATGTATATATTAGTACACTTGGTTGTTTCCCACAAGTTCTTCAGTCTCTGTTCACTTTCTTTCATTCTTTCTTCTTTCTGTGCCTCAGATAGAATGATTTCAATTGTCTTATCTTCAAGTTCACTGATTCTTTCTTCTGCCAGGTCCAATCTGCTGGTGAAACTGTCTAGGGAATTTTTAATTTGCATTACTGTGGTCTTCAGCTCTCTTTCATTCCTTTGCATAATTTCCACCTTTCTATTGACATCCTTTTTGTGTTCATAGCTATAAAAACACCTGGAGTGATTTTTTTTTTTAGTATTTTTAAAACATTTTTTATTAATTTAAAAAAAATTACAAGAATGAAACACAAACATTCTTAATATATGCTCATTCTGTTCTACATATATAATCAGTAATTCACAATATCATCACATAGTTGCATATTCATCATCATGATCATTTCTTAGAACATTTGAATCAATTCAGAAAAAGAAATAAAAGGACAGAAAAATAAAACAAAAACAGAAAAAAAATTTACATAATATACCCCTTACCCCTCTCTTTCATTGATCACTAGCATTTCAAACTAAATTTATTTTAACATTTGTTCCCCCTATTATTTATTTTTATTCCATATGGTCTACTCATCTGTTGACAAGGTAGATAAAAGGAGCATCAGACACAAGGTTTTCAGAATCACACAGTCACATTGTGAAAGCTATATCATTAAACAATCATCATCAAGCAACATGGCTACTGGAACACAGCTCTACATTTGCAGGCAGTTCTGTCCAGCCTCTCCATTACATCTTGGTTAACAAGAACACCTGGAGTTTTATGAAAGCTATTTCTACTAGTTCTTGTTTGTTGTTCAAAACTTCTGTGGGGGAAAGGAGCCCTGAAGCATCTCATTCTGTTAGGTTGAACAGAACCATCTTCTACATTAGTATATTTTTTAGTAAAGGGGAAAAGTTACACTGAAGTTTTCACTCTGTCTTAAATTCTAAACACTAGAAAAACTTCAAGTGGTCCCGTGGAATGACAGATGAGTTATTCGTCTTTACAATAATCATGCTGTCATTGCTTATTTCAGATCTACTAAACAATGAAATGTGCTGTGCCACAGGAGTTGGCTATGTAAACTGAAGCAAATATGAATCATTTCCAGCCCTTAAGCACTTATTCTTGAAATTGAAGTGTGTGGCTAAGTCTGAGTTTGTAGGGGAATCCAGGAATTTTCTGAGTTAACTGCTATCTAAAAAATATTTATTAAAAGAGAAGTAGCAAAATATGCTAATTTGAAGCTTACATATATTATTAATACAAAAAACGTAACCACAGCAATTGTTTAGAAGTTAGACCAACAAAGAATATTTTGGAAGAGGAATATTATATCATTGACCCTATATAGAATTGTTGACAATAATACATAGCAGACTGGCTTTGAGTAAATTTTATTTCTTTACAGTCAATGCATCCCTGATGTCTTGCCTCATGCAAACTCCTGATTTGGTTTCAACCAACCTTCAGGGAAGCAGGCAGAAGACCCAGTTTCTGTTATTGCGTGGAATAGGGCTCAAAGTAGAAATTCTGCTCAGTTAGGAAAGAATGGACAGAGCTGCTTTACTTAACCATCTGGGTTTGTGGCTGAGGACCTGTTCTCAGCAACTTGTTCTTCCAGAAAATGCTTGCTGGTCCCGCGGCTTCCCTCTCTTTTGCATCTGCGTATTGGGTCTTCCTATGTGGTGCAGGTTCTGCTGCATGGTTAGAAGAAGAGATTTCACCTTTTAATTTGGAGAGAAGAATTGTTTCCTGAAGGGGATCCAAATTGAACATTGGTCATCCACTGAGCAGAAGCAGAGATGTGTAGCCCGCGACACAGTTTCCACAGAACCCAGGGGATGTTCCACATTCAAGGTGAAGTGGGCCACAGCACCCCTTTTCACCCCCACCCCATCCCCTCACTCAGAGTCATGCTACATCCTCACCTTCTTGGCCAATTCTTGGCCTGAGGCTGCCTTAGGAGGCTAAGAGCGCTGGAAGGCCATTGATTCTGAATATCTTAGTTCTGAAAAGCATTGATCTGAATGTCTGTGGCAGAGTGTGAGGCCTGTGTCTGTAGAGCGGTTTTTTTCTCGTGGAGTACATTTTTCTGTACAGTGAAATCCAATATGCCTTTGCAGATGACTGCTGGTGAGTCTGAGCCGTCAATCGGGATGCCTCTTTGGTGAGGTTTCAGATGCAATGATCTCAAAAGTCCTTGGGGGAGGCACAATCAGCATTGTCTCCCATTGGGCCTGACAAAACTCTCCAAAACCTCCCTGGGGTTGAGGTGCCCATGTCAAGAAGGTGCTGCAGCAATTAAAGCAGGTTTTCTCCCAGAGCTCTGGGGTATATTTATCTTCAAGCTGATATTACAGTTGGTGCTTCCTTTTGCCAAGATTCATAACCACCAGGCCTCCTCTTCCTTCATAACCACATAATAGAGTGGGAGGATGTTTCAAGCAAAAAAAAAAAAAAAAAAACCAACATCAACAACAAAAAACTTCCTTCCCTTCCACTGAGGCGGGGAGAGCTGCTAGTTGAATATCCATTAGATTCAATAAGTTGGTCTCATTTCACAGGCATCGGGTTGACCTATTGCAGGTCCTGCTGACGCTGTGACCTAGAGAAGGTGCTGGGCCTTTGGTCCCAGGGGGCCAGCGGTGGGGGGTGGCTGGGCGGTCAGGACGATGCCCTGCAGGACAATGGGGAGCACTGACGAAGTGCTCCCATTTATTGGCTGAGCGACTACATCAGTCATTCATTCACAGGCACAAGGGCTAAATTGCAGAACCAATTAACAGCACTAATAGCCCTTGCCTGAATTAATCTTTGAGACAAAAGGGAGGAGAAGTGGAAGTGCTATTAGCAAATCAAGCTGTACCATCCCTGCTTTATTGCGGAAATCTCAGTGTCTGTATGTGGCTATTGTACGCTGACTGCAATTACAGCCCTCATTTAAAAATGATTAAGTGGTTATAATTATTTTTCAATTAAAACTTATATCTTCCATTTACGCAACATTTCAGACTTCAATTAAACTTCTTTTTAAAAGTGCCAACTGAACCGGAAGATTCCTGCTTCCTCTTTTACTAGGAAGCCCTAAACTCAGATAGGATTTTGCTTTCCAGCTTCTGCGTTTGTTCTATTAAATTTAGACATCGTGATAAGAGTTAACAAGCAATCCAAAAATCCACAGTGCCTGCTGGAAGTGACCTCACCTCCATGTGGGCAGTTGTGGGATTGGGGGTGAGGTGGGGAGGGCAGAGAATTTCCAGTTCTCCTGGGGAAGCCCGAGAAATTCATGGCAACTGAGATGGAGCCTGGCATCCTTGTCTTTGGAAGCTGGTGGCCGTGGGAGAGCTGATGCCTGAGGCTCACATTTACAGCAGCATCTCTCACTTGTTAGGTGTGAATAGTTGAGCAACTTATGTTGTTTTAAAAATGAGAGCAGTTTCAGGATTTCCCCCTCAAAATTTGTGTCATTTGCTGTGCTTGTTTGAAAGGAAGTACGCCCCCTAGAAAACCCATGTTTTAACCAAAATCCCATTTCATAAAGGTAGAATAATCCCTATTCAATACTGTATGTTTGAAACTGTAATCAGATCATCTCCCTGGATGATGTGATTTAGTCAACAGTGGTTGTTAAGCTGGATCAGGTAACGACATTTTGGTGGGTCTTGATTGGTTTACTGGAGCCCTATAAAAGAGGAAACATTTTGGAGAAAGAGATTCAGAGAGAGCAGAGAATGCTACAGCACCATGAAGCAGAGAGTCCACCAGCCAGAGACCTTTGGAGATGAAGAAGGAAAACGCTTCCCCGTGAGCTTCATGAAACAGGAAGCCAGGAGAGAAGAAGCTAGCAGATGACACCGTGTTCACC
>PVIY010046954.1:0-18156 GCA_004026745.1 Myrmecophaga tridactyla
AGGCTGTGCTACGTTGTGTTCTCTCATTTAAGCACCAGCCAATTAAGCCAAACATCACTCATTGCAGCAGACACACCTCCTAGCTGACTGCAGATGCAATTGGCAACAGATGAGGTTCACGTACTGTTGGCTTATGTCCGCAGCAACAAGACTAGGTATGCTCACCTGGCCAAGTTGACAACTGAATCTAACTAACACAAACATTGATCAGATTTCCCAGCTTGAGGCTTGCCCTGTGGAATTTGGATTTGTCCATCCCCACCATTCCATAAGCCAATTTCTATTTTAAAATTTCTTAGTACTTGCATATATATATTGTGCACACACACACACACACACACACACACACACACACACACACATAGGTATATCTCCTATCAGTTCTGTTTCCCTAGAAAATTCTAGCTAATGTGATTTTGATATCAGAATTGGAGTGCTGCTATTGCAAAACCCCAAATATGTGGAAATAACTCTGGAGTTGGGTAATGAATAGAGGATAAATGAATTGTAAGGTGCTTGATAGAAAAAGCCTAGATTCGTTAAGATACTGTTGGTAGAAATATGGATGATAAAGTTACTTCTGGTGAAGCCTTAGAAGGAAGTGATGAATGTATTTTTGGAAACTGGATGAAAGGTGATCCTTGTTTTAAATTGGCAGAGAATTTAAGGTATTGAGTTCTGATGTCAGATGGAAGACAAAACTTGAAAGTGATAAACTTGGATATTTAACTGAGATTGCCAAACTAAATGTGGGAAGCGCAGTCTGGTATCTCCTTGCAGCTTATAATAAAATGCAAGAAGAAAAGAATAAGTGAGAACTGAACTCTTGGGTACAAAGAAACCAGAAATTGAGGGTTGGAAAATTCTGAGCTTCCAGAAAGTAAGTTCCCAGAGAATAGTGCACCATGTGAAAGTTTAATTGAACATGGAACCAGCCAGCAATTTATATGCAAGGTGGTATTGGAGGTGCAGTTATATAGGAAGGATCTGTGCAAAGTCCTACTGTCTGATGACATGGACCCCTGTGAACTTCGTACAAAACTAAAAGTTTTTTGTTTGTTTGTTTTTTGAGATTTGCATGAGCAAAACACTGCCAGCCTGGACTAAAAGAGACAAGAGACAAATTGAAGGAAGAATGGCTTTAAGGGCAGAACAATGAAAGCCAAGGTCAGGACCAAAGATAATCTTCTCAGGCCACAAGAGTGTGCTCTCCTATGTGTGTGGAAAGGACAAGTGTGCCCCAGCATTCGAGAGGGCAGGCCTTCCACCCCAGTGTTCACTAAGACCGCTGCCACCCAGTTCTCAGAGAGTGTGGGTCCTGTGCCCTGGCATTCACAAAGAGCCTGGCCACAATCCTGATGCTTGGAAAGGGTAGAGCCTTCATCTCAGTGTTCAGGGAGAGCGTGGCCACTAAGCAAGCACTTGGAAAGAGTGGAGCTGCTGCTTTACCAGGCCTGGAGGACAAAACATTGTTCCATATTTGACTCTCAGACATTGAAGTCTAGTGGAGTATGCCCTGCTAAGTATCAGAATTATCTGGACCTTTGGGAATGGGAATGTTTATCTTATGCCTGTCTCTCCATTGCATATTGGAGGCAGATAGCTTGTTTTCTAGGATTCTATTCCACAGACAGAGGAAAACTGTGCCCCAGGACAAATCCTACCCATAATTGATTGTGATGAGACTTTGTATTTAGCCTTGTTTCTGAGATGGCTTAAAGCTTTGAGGATGTTGTGGTGGAATGAATGTATTTTGTGTATTGAAAAACATGTATTTTTGGAGTTCAGAGGGTGAAGTGTGGTGGTTTGAAAGCTGTATGTACCCCAGAAAAACATGTTCTTAAATCTAATCCATTCCTGTGGTTGTGAATCCATTGAAAGTAGGACATTTCATTGAGGTTACTTCAGCTAAGGAGTGACCCAGTCCAATCAGGATGGGTCTTAATCCTATTGCTGGAGTCCTTTATAAGAGACTGAAATTCAGAGCAACATAAGGCCATAGGAAACTATAAGCTGAAAGTTAATGGAACTGGGAAGAAAAGGGAGAGACCAGGAGAAGCAGCCATATGCCTTGCCATGTGACAAGGAAAGGATGAAAGATTGCCAGCAGCCAGCTGCAGAATGTCACTGTCTTTGGGGAAAAAAATATTGCTTTGATGGCATATTTATTTGGATTTTTTCCCAGCCTTGAACCATGAGCAGGTAAATTCTGTTGTTTAACCCAACTCATTTCACGGTATTTGCTCAAGCAGCTTAGAAAACTAAAACATGGTGTGAGATTCTAAGGTAGGATTTTGGGGGAGGAAGGAGGAGAATTGTCTGAAAGCTGCAGTGAAGAACATTGTTAACACTCACCTAATCTCCAGATCCAAAGATCTGAGGGCTACAAAAGGAAAAGCAACTTCCCATTGGGTCGTAAAAGGCATAGGACCATCTGCCTTGCTCTGTTGGATCACTGGCTCATGGTGAATCTAGGCATGAGGCCATGAGGATGCCTCAAGTAGCTCCATGGTGAAGTCCTTGTGGAGAGGAAGATAACTCTCCTTCAAATAACCAGTACTAACCTGCCAGATATATGAATAAACTACTTTGGAAATGGATCTTCCATCCCCAGTCAAGCCTTAAGGGCATTAGAGTGTGTGAGGTGAGAGCAAGTCTGGGGGATTTTGTGTTGGCTGACATAAATATGTTTGTTGAAGGGATTAATAAATCCATATTAGGCAGATGCTCTTTTCACTGAGAGCCTTAAAGTCCGACCTGGGTGACTCTACACCTGTGAAGTTGGGCTAGGGAAACTGTTCAGACAATGGGATGGCCTGAGAAGTAAAACTCTTGATCATTTCATCCCAACCTGTGAGTCAAGGCTGGGAGCAGTATGAATAGGAGGATGGCTATGAATCCATATGTAAATGAAACATAAATACATCTCACATTGTGCGGTGTTTTTTTTTTTTTTAAAGTGTTTTGATAATATCATGGTGAATAAAGCACAAAGTTTTTTTTTTTTAATTTACTGAATTCATAGAAGTCTATTTTGAGTCTGTACTTTCTTGTTCAAAGATACTAAAACTACAATTATTTTTATGTGGGAACCTGGCCTCTCTTTTTAACATTAAAGTCCTTACAGTTAAACAATCGTACTCTCCATCTACTCTGGAGCAAAACAGTTTTGAAGGAATGAAGGGCATGTGTTAAAGTGACAGATTAGTGAGGGATTGTCCAGGGAATACTTAATATATTCCATTTTATTTTGCACTGGAAGAAGCTGTAATTAAAATGAGCCCTGTTCCAGAGCATCAGATAGTTCCATCTCCCTACCCCATATTATTGACAGTCCCTTCCAACATGAAGAAATTAGAATGGTCATAGCACAAATACTCCTAGAGAGTGAGATAGAAAGATCAAAGGTGATGGTAGAGTTATACAGAGAAGGTAGGGTTTAACAAATGAATATGATTGATTTTGAATCACTAAACTGATCTTTCTTTTAGTCTCCAATATCTTAGCAACTAGAAGTAAAAATCTGAATTGTGGAATTATAGCCCATACCAAACTCTTAAATCTGTTCTACAACTAATTGTTGTGCTGTCCTTTGAAATTTATTGCCTTTTTGTATATATGTTATTTTTCACAAAAAAGAAAAAAAGTTGATTGTGATGATGAAATAATATTTATTCCTTCTAGTTTCCTATATTCTGGAGCAGCTAGAAGGAAAAATCTGAGATGAGGGTATGGCAGCCCATGACAAACTCTGGGATCTGTCTTGTAACTACTTGTTGAAGAGTGCTTTGAAAACTATTGCTTTTTTTCTTTCTTTAATTGTATATATGTTATACTACACATTAAAAAAATTTAAAACAATTCTACAGAGACAGAAATAGATTGGTAGTTATGTATGGTTGAAAAGGATAGAGGAATTGGGAGGTGACTGCTAAGTGGTATGGATTTTTTCTCTCTGGGGTAATGAAAATGTTCTAAACTTGATTGTGATGATGAATGAACAATTCTGTGAATGAAAACAAAAACAAGAGAACAAAAAATGAGCCCTGAGTGCACAGGTTTGATGTAAAATAAAGTATCTTTGTTATCCTGCCTTTCTCAGTGGGTGGCCAAACATTTTTAACTTAAGTGAATATAAAGGAAGCTTTCTCAGGGACTTGTTTGGCATTTCTGGGGTAAGTAGTTGTTTTAGTTTCTGAGCTGCAAGTACCATATATATAATAGGTTGGCTTAACAACAGGGATTTATTGGCTCAGAGTTTCAGAGACTAGACGGCTTCCTTCCTTCTGACGTCAGTATCTTCTGGTTGGTCAGCCTTCTTTGGGGTTCCCCCGCTTTCTGTTACATAACAATGGACATGGTGATGTCTTTTTCTCTGTTGAATTTCGTTGACTTCCAGTTTCTTGCTCTGCCCATGGCTTCTTCCTTTCTATGGCCTTCTTTATAAGACCTCTAGGGATAGGACTAAGATCCATCTTCATACAATTGGGCCACATGTTAACGGAAGAAACCTCATTAAAAGGTCCTATTTAGAAGGGGCTCACCCTCACAGGAATGGATTAAGGACCTGTTTTTCTGGGGCACATAACTCCAATCCATCACGGTAGTCTATCTGCTCCTATGGCATTCATTCCTGTAAAGAGAGACAATAACTCCCTCATGATAATTAGTTATCAAAGGAGGCATCCATTTCTTTATCAACTCCAAAATAGAAAGGGTAAATGATAAGATAGTATAGTTGTCTGAAGTGAATGAATATAATGGCTAAATGCTTATCTTTATAGTGACTCGCTGTTTCAAGCTGGCTTCTGAATCAAGTATACACAGGCCATTTATGCATCCTCCATCAAATCATTAAGAATGAAATGACGATGACTAACCACTGTCTCTGACATTTATAATATACAAAAGGCATTTAGAAGATGTAAAGACCAGGCACTTGTGAAACAAATATAAAGGCACAAGACAGAAAGCATCAACAGTGACATTCAGCAGCTCAGTTATGCCAGCAAAATGGCTAGTGCCCTTTAGTTTGAGCTTTTAATTCTAATGTGGGCCCAAGACGGGAAAAGGCCACCATGATATAATGGTGGGATACATATTAGACCTGGAGTCATAAGACCTGGTTCTGACATTTAAAATGATCCTGAGCAAGTCACCTAACCTCCTGGAGTCTCAATTTCCCCATCTGTAAATAGGAAAAAACCCAAGAATTTATGTTGCACTAGTTTAGTGAGTTTAGTGGTTCAAATGACATAATAAGTTTTGAAAAAGTATTTCATAAAATACAAAGAACCAGGCAGATATTATTATTGTTGTTGCATTAATCATCAATGACCTTATTCAGTTCAAAATAGTGCTGTCAAGATCATGGCTTCAGAACCTCTAATCTCTGGGTTTAAAGCATCCTATATCCTCATCAGAGTAAATATTTATTGAGGGCCCAATAGCAGGTAATTGAATTTGGGTTATAGAGACCTGACTTATCTGAGAAGATTCAAGTCCTCTGTTAATATAAGATTGATAATAAAGGGTTTTGAAAAGTTGTGAAAGGAAGAACCCCCAGGGAACTTATCCCAAGAGGGAAGAACCGCCCAAATAGTGCATATGCAAAGATCAGCAAGGATACAAGGTGATTGCCTCCAGGAGCTGGCGAGTGGAGCTTCATATCCCAGTTCTCAGCTCAGGTCCCCCAGGCCCACAGCAATTTCCATCACAGAAAACTTAATGGGTTATGTAATATGCATCTGGTTTTGGAGCATTGTGTGGTCTCTGTGCTTTGAACTCTTTCTTTTGTTTCTTGCCACCTCCTCCAAGCCCCAAATATACCTGCTCTGAGACTGCATTTAACTAGGCCCTAGTTATGCTTTTTTCTTGTTTTCAAAACTATCCAATTAGTTTTGCTTACTCTATCCAATTGCTTTCTTGATGAAGAGTTCCAGAAAGTAAAATGCTGAGTAGGAAAGCCTGCAGGAAGCTCAGTTTTTGCCTTTATTTTTTGAAGCTAAGCAGAGCCCACAAAAAGTAAAGAAATAATATAATCATAGCTTTTCCACCTGTGAAAGTAGAATGAAAATAGACAGACCTACCTCATCAAAATTTTTTTTCTATCAAAGTAACATATGGTCTGATCTTATTTCTTTATTTCCTATGATTAGTAGAAGATTCTAAGTTATGCTGAAAGAGGGAAGGAGGTTATTGTTAGAAGAATTAAAGCCACCTAGATGGAAGGAATTTAGGGAGATATAGTAGTTATGGGTCTAATATTGAAACCACAGAGAGCTCAAGAGTATGTGCATGTAATCCCTTGGCTTCTGGTAATGGTAGGACATTGTGGAAGCTTTCCTAGATGTTCCTGAAGGAAGGTCATTCAGCAAACATCTTCATAATGATTCAGAAGACCTTCAACTTCCTGAGCAATAAAACTTCACAGTGAACAAAGGGTATTAGGCACACATATCCTGCAGAGAAACTGCTGGACAGATTGGTGTCCATATGAATTCCTTTGGCAAGAGGCACTGAAATTTCTGGATTCATGAAGTTGAAATCTGGTTACAAATGAGCTCAATGAATCAGAGAAAGGCAAACTTTAGTTGCATGTAATGGAACACATCCCATTAAAATTGAGAATTTGTCTGGTTTGAGATACATCAAAAATGCAGCTCAGTTGGACCCTATGTAGAGTGCCCCTGATGAGGGCAAAATTAGGGTTAAATAGGACAAAATTCTCTGGTAAGTAAGATGAACCAAAAGATTCATGGTATCGATTTCTAAAATGATTGCTCTCTTTTCTCTTGAGTTTGTTTGCCTTTTCATAATTCTCTAATTCCAGAATGAATTTATTTTTAAAAATGCGATATTATAAATATATCATAATTAATTTTCAGAATTTAGATTTGTGGCCTATTAATAATTTTTTTTCCAATCTAATGAAACAGAGGAAAATAATGAACTTGATTATGTAGGGGTTTACTTAGGAAAGAATGAGTCACTCCCATCAGTGAAACAAAGCTCTTGTTGTCCCTGCAGTCTTTAATTCCACTGCAATTAAAAAAAATGAAAAAATATGAATCTGTGCTAATATTTATTCAGTCATTTAATATTTTATAACGAACACCGACAGCTTGTAAAGGCCTTGGTTACAGTAGTATGCACATTTCTATTTGTTTCATCATAGATTTGGGATTTTTGGGCAGAATTTTCATGGCTCCCTGGTTCTCTGGTTTTTAAATAGATTAGTGTGACACTAGAACAATTCTTGTTCATGAGGAAAAATTGGCAGCAGTAAATATCTAGGGAAAATAGGAAGATATCTCCTAAATTATAAAATGCCTTTAAAATAACCATGTATCGTTACTGTAGTCTTTTAAGGAGATGGCAAAGGGGAATTACATTGCACAACAAGCAGTACCATTATCTCCATTATCCACAAGGTGACCTCTTCCCCCATTCTCTTTTCTCTTTCCTAGACCATTGACCAACAATTTGACCTCTTGGTAGGTTTGACAGCTCTTCTACCCTCCCCTGACTCCCTGACCTCCTTCCCATCTCCCCTTCTGCCGCCTTCTAGCCCCGACTCTATTCCATTCCTTGGTCTGTGGTTCTTTGCCCTCTTGGCTCTTTTCTCTTCACCAAATATCCTGTGAGTATAAGGAAGACCCTGGCAGTGAGCAGCAAACAAGCCACACCACTGAAATTGGTGAAAGGAGAAAGGTGGTGAATATGTTAACATTTTATCTCTATCAAAGAGACGCAGAATTATATAATCTGATACAGATTCAGAACTCTGACTCCACAGAAGAACTGTTGTTTTCCTATCATCCTTCTACACCATTCCTAACACTTTTCTCTTCACACTTCACGTTTTGTGTAGTTTGCTGTATGTAGCTTCCTTGGGGAAAGCGATGAGAGGTGCTAGAGAGTAGGCATTTCAGGAGATGAGGTGCTGGGTGCCCCTTTAGAGGGAGCCTGCTTAGTCTGACTCTGGAATGGTGCATGGAACACAGAGAAAGTGTTAAAGGAGCTTTAAGTAGATGCCTAACTTTGAGAAGGCAGTTCCAAGCTGTGTTAGAAAGGAGTAAATGAAGGGAAGATAACTGGGGCAGCAGCTATACACATTTATCTTGGGAGAGGAAGGAGAAATTTGTTGATGTGAACAAGAGGAGATAGTGGAAAAAAAGGAGGAAAGGGGTTTGTGGAGGTTGAGGATGCCTAAGAAAGAGACAGTGAAGGTTTCTAGGAAGGGAAGGGTGGGGAGCAGAATCAAACACACAGGAAGACGGTCTTAAAATTTTTCCAGCATTATGGCTTTATTCCTTTGAGGGAACTTGGCCTATTTTGTCTTTATGGCTGTCATTTGGGAACACAGCTTCTCTTCTTTTCTAAGCTACTCAAGGATAAGATCAGGGTTTGGACTGTCCATGTTGTGGGAACCTGGTGAACTTTGGACACTCCCACAAGTCTGGTGGTTGCTCCAAGGACACATTCTGAGTACAGTGGACAGCGCCAACTGTGTGTGACGAGACGAGGGCGCCTGGATGGTGAGTGAGCAGAGGGGGGAAGATTAGCCATAGTCTTGGAAATTTTGATGACAAGAAGTCTAATTTCAGTTTTGTGGCCTCCACATTTTCTGTTTATTTAAAAGGAATTTATTTAAGTACAATTAAATCTGGCAACTTCAACCATTACCTTCTTTCTCTCTTATCACCCTAAGCCTATTCCTTGCTATACGTGATCATCCATCCATCCATCCATCCATCCATAAACAGGAAGCCAAGTTCATTGCAGAAAAATTAGAAATCACAGATGAACAAGAAGGAAAAAAAATGTGAATCAACTATAATTTCTTTCAGACATATTGATAGCCGTAGCTATAGATCTGTATTTGTACATTTTGGTGATGGGTAGTTTTTTTATAAATTGTTATTTTACTTTATCCTGTAATATGAATATCTTTTCCACTTCATTAGGTTTCAGTGAGATGTCAGCAAAAGTGGTTTGAGTACAAGTTATGTTGGAATAAATTCTAATGTGAATCATTTATCCTGTAGCTTAGAAATCAGATGTTTGGAACAAATGGTATCATCAGTCAGGAAAAGACCAAATTCTTCCTAGGAACATAACTAATCATGAAATATGATTATTTGTACAGGGCTCTTTACTCTACAGCCCTGTACAAGAAAAGCCATTTGGAAGGCAAGACAAAGGTATGGCTTCTTTTAATAGCATTTTTGCTATATTCTACAAAGGAATTTAGTAATGATTAATGAATTACTATTTGTAAAACATTTCAAAAAAGCATTCAATTTTAAAACTGCAGACTATATTACCCATAAACATTAGTTTAGGTCATGGTTTTGCCTTTCATTTTTCTATAAAGAAGAAAAAATGTCCCTCAGAATAGAAGAAATATAATGTATTTTCTAGTTCTTAGCATTGAACTCATATTTCACTGAGAAACTCAAATATTCGAGAAAATGATTTAATGTCAGAATTACAATACCTTATTTATTATTCACAGCATAATTTTTTATTAAATACATCTTCAATCCCATTATCATTTTTTAAACCACTTAGCTCCAATCAAAATGAAAATGCCCATTTCTTCATCTTTATTCATGCCTTTCACATTTCAGTGCCCTAGAAAGATGTTTTCTCCATTTGTAAATGAAAAATTCTGAGTTGCTCATTATACCTGAAAGAAAGATGTAGTGGAAATGAATGATAAAAAAAAGCCCTACAACAGCATCCGTTTGCTTCATTGTGTTTGCTGTCCCAGATAGTATTAGTTATTTTTGTCTTCATAAAATCCATTTGGTCCCCTTGTCAGTGTCATTTACCCTTCCCAATACTCTGGTGGTTTAGGTGGTCTAGTCACCTGAAATTTGAGACTATATATTTTTTCCTTATGCATGATAAGGGGGATGTTTTCCTGCAGAAGTAACACTAGACTGAAAATAACGTTCTTTAAAAGGCAATTGTAAGAAAGCAAAGAGATGTTTTCTTTCTAATGGATGCAAATGGAAATGCAGTGTATGTAATAGGTACTGAGAACAATTTAACTGGTATGTGACATGAAAGTATATTTCCTCCAAAACCATGCTTCCTGGAACATTATTTTGAAATAATAGTAGTCTTGCATGGAAACTTGAAAGGCTTGCTATTATTTTAAAGGTCTGGGATGTACAAAATATATCTGCATATGTATATATTTCCAAATAAAAAGAGAGACATTTTAGAAAGACTGCCTTCTAATGAAGATTCCATTTTCTGTTTTTACTTAGGATGACAGCGAATCCAACACCCTACTTCATAGGTGCCATCTGTTTTTGGTTGACCTTAATTTTCGGGATGACTACTTTCCTTGAATACTTTAAGTTATGACTAAATTTGATTTAACAAGAAATGTTTAGGTTAGTATATGAACAAGAAATCAGGTGTTCTAAAGACATTATGCCAAAACTAAACGTCAACAAGCAGGGGATATGGGGGAGGGATATGGGATTCTTTGCAGAAGAAAAGGAATTGTCTTCAAATATATTGTGGTGGCGAAGGCATGGCTATGTGATTATACCAGGAACCATTGCTTTTTTACTTAGGTTGGATTGTATGATATGTGAATAAAACTGTTTAAAAATGAACAGAGATACAAGTGCTGGAGAAAATGTGGAGAAAGAGATATACCTACTCACTGCTGTTAGAGAAGTAGAATGGTGCAGCACCCCTGGAGGGCAGTGTGGTGGTTCCACAGGAGAGTAGGTGTAGGGTTGCCATATGGTCCTGCAATTCCATTACTAGGCATATACTAGGAGGAACTGAGAGTGCGGACAAAAATGGACATTTTCACACTGGTGTTCATGGTGGCAGAGATTCGCTGTGGATGGAGGTGGCCTATCGACCGGTACAGTGACTGAGGAATGGAAGGGGGAACTGTGGTGTATACATACAATGGGCTACTGAGAGGCTGCAAGAAGGAATGAAGTTGTGAGGCATGCAACTAGATGAATGAATAAGGACAGTATGTTGAATGAAATGTCAGAACGAAAAAGGCAAATATCATACCTCACTCACATGAATTCACTATAATATACAAAATACAGAGAATTGAAGTCGAGAGCATGGGTTTATCAGGTTGGGGTCTATGGTAAAGGGTCCTAGATTGTAAGCTCTTACAGCAGTCACATCTATTCTGGAGTGGTTTCTGTTATTTCTAAGTTCTGAGATACTGAACTATTTGTTTATAACCTGGTTGTTCCCCAAAACTTTGAGAATTTTTGTGACACCTGAGACTCATAATTAGAGCTCTGAAGCGATCAGCGTTATCCCATACAGCAACAGTTAAAGGTGAAAAAGTGATCAGACTCTGACTAGAGACATGAGTGAAACTGATCTGGATAGGACTAATGTTAACCTGAATACAGGGTAAAGGATGATATGATCCATATTTAAAAATTTCAGCTTCTGTATGAGACCAAAGGAAGAGATGTTTATTTGGTGCAAAATTTATATTTTGGGTAGTGCATTACCTAATTTAACTTGTATGGTCAATTCATTCGAACATCATAATTACATGGAATCTTGAATAGGGAGGGAAATCTTGTTGGTTTGTACAGGTTAGTGTGATGCCCTGATATATCCCAGAGTAATTTGGGCAGTGAATAAGAAAGTATTTGCAAAGTCCTCTTGGGGGACTGGGGAGAAAGGTAGAAATATTCAACTTTCCCAGTTGGGGAATTCTTGATATTCTCAAAAGCAGTGGGGACAACCAACTCAATAGGCTGAGCCCTTGGTCTTGGGCTCACTCCTATGAAACTTATTCCAGCAAAGGAGAAGGTAAGCCTCTCTTATAATTATGCCTAAGGGTCACCCCCTGAGAACCTCTTTTGTTGCTCAGATGTGGCTTCTCTCTCTAAGCCAACTGGGCAGGTGAACTCACTGCTCTCAGGGATATGACTCCCAGGAGTGTAAATCTCCCTGGCAATGTGGGACAGAACACCTGGGGATGAACTGGGACCCAGTGTCATGAGATTGAGAAAACCTTCTTGACCAAAAGGGAGAAGAGAGAAATGAGACAAAATAAAGTTTCAATGCTGAGAGATTTCAAACAGAGTTGAGAGGATATCCTGAAGGTTATTCTTATGCATTTTATAGATATCCCTTTGTAGTTCATGGTGTATTGGAGTAGCTAGAGGGAAGTACCTAAAACTATTGAACTGTAATCCAGTAGCCTTGATTCTTGAAGATGATTTTATAACTGTACAGCTTTTACAAAATGACTGTGTGGTTGTGAAAACCTTGTGTCTAATGCCCCCTTTATCCAGGATATGGACAGATGAGTAAAAAATGAGAACAAAATAAATAGATAAATAAATAATGGGGGGGGTGGATAAGAGGCAAAAAAAAGTTGGGTAGAATGAAATACTAGTGGTCAATGAGAAGAATGGGCTTTATGAATGTGAAGGTATCTCAATAAAAATATTAAAAAAAAGAAATCAGGTGTTCTGAATCCAAACACAGAATGACATTTCAAATAATTTTTTTTCATATTTCAACAAACTGATTTGCAATTGTATTAATGCTCCTAGGATAAATTCCATTTTTTTATTTGACCCTTTAAAGGCTAACAGCATACAGAGCCATATTTATTTTAATTCCACTTCATTCTTATATTTCATAAAGTAATGGCATGAGATTTATTACAAAGATAAATTCTGAATTAATGTTGGAAAACTGATGATACATTTTAAAAATTTAACTTATTGAATACATAGGGTAGTTGAAAATCAGAATTTATAATGGATTGATTCATGCCTGAAATGACAAGTTTTATATCATTTTTGACAAGATCAGTATTTCCTTAATTGGCCTGACTGTAAAAGTCACCTGCAATGCCTGTTGAAAATACAGATTTCCAGCCCTCTTATTCTAATATACTGAGTATGGGGGTCAGGTTTAATAATTTTCCCCATACAATTCTTTGGCCCTGTAAAGTATAGGAAACACGGGAACAGAGCTGGTTTCTACCCCCAGCACACATTTAATTATCTGGGGGAGTTTTCAAATAGTGTTAATGCTCAGACCTCTTTCCAGACCAATTAATACAACACTGGGGCCTGGGTATTAGAATATTAAAATGAAAATTCTGCTTCTCTAGACTACATTATTTCTTCATTGCATCCTGATGAGAAATGGCTTAAATGATTATGTGAAAGATTCTTAGCAAATGACAGCTAGAATTCCGAGATAGTCAGAATGTCAGTTCCATGAGGGAAAGAAACATCTGTGTCTTGTCATCTCTGTTTCTGCAGTTTTGAGCACAGTGAGTCCACATATATTATGGGTACACAATAAATATTTATTGAGTAAATAAATAATTTCTTTTGGCTAAAATTGCAATAGTCTCCAAATGTTGAAATCCTGCAACCAAATGTATTTCAACAACTGGACATGAAATATGGTCCAACAATAATTCAAATTAATACATATTATGCTAGGGATGAGAAACAGCGTGGTGAAATCAAGGGACAACTGACACCAGGGTAGCCCAAGTGAGTCAGAGGGGTGTACTCAAGAAGCCCAGAATGGGTGCCCATCTCAGTCACTATTACTGAGTGGGTTTGATTGGCAACACAGACAATCACACTGGTGAGCCTCTACCTCCACTCCTGGAGTTGGTATAGGGTGGCAGCCAGGTTTTGGGGAATAGGAGACCAGACTTGCGTCCCTCTACCTCCCACCCACCCATTCTGCATCTGGTCTCTGTCAAAGCACACGCTTATTGAGTTAATTTTGGCCCAATTCCTCCTCCCTACACCTACTTCCCCTCCTGTTTATTAGCTGGTGCCAATATGAATTTGGCACCGTGAGACTGTCATTTTGTTGTGTGACCACAGTAGCACCTAGTATGGTGCCAGCTACACTGTAGCAGCCAACTAATATTTAGAGATGATGAATATAATAAACCAAAGAAGATGACCAGGAAAATATCATCTCTCAGTAGATAGGAAAAGAAAAGGTAATGATAAAGGACAGTTAAATGGCATAAGCTTTTAATGTAATTTTCATTTCTGCCTTTTATAGAAATGATCAGCTGTGAGCATTTGAGCACTTGGCTAGAATAAGTTTCAGCTGTGAGAGGAGATTAGAAGACCAACTAGGATAGGGAAAGAGGTAATTAAAGAGTACCTGGAATGTCTCGGTAGAGTGGAACTAGTAGAACCAGATGACTGTCTGTGTAATGCAATGGAAAGAGAATTGGATGATTGTTCAGAATACCTAGGATCTAGTCCCAACTCATACTTCTTAGTAATTGAATGATTTTGGGGAAATAAAGCCTCTGAATCTTGCTCTCCATACCCATAAAATTTTTGGCATAATATTACCAACCTTATGAGATTGTTGTATATAATAAATGAAGTCAGTTATGAGGTGCTATTTGGACGTAGGGTATATTTAACAATTACAGATGTCACTACACAGCTGCCAGCATTTGCTTTTGAGAAATCATGTAGTACAATTCTCTACAAGATAGCAAGTGGTTTGTTAGCTTTCATTGATACCTGGAAAGCCAGTGGGAAAAAATCATCAAGCAATTAATTAGCAATAATTTGAGAGAACTGAGAGGTTTGGAAGCAACCCATATGACTTTAAGAAGCTCAAATAGTGCCCTACCAATTTCATTACCTCTCTAATTGAAGAACAACCCCAAAACGTAAGGGAAGGGCATAATTGTCAAGTTATCAATGCAAGCTGAAAAATAAGCCATCTATTTATCTTTGGTATGATTGATGTGATTATTGTTAATTAACCAGAAATATACTGTACGGCATCTTCTGTGATATGGTAAGCAATCAGTTGAAGGATTTCATGTAACAGGATTGAATTGATTTATCAAGATTTCAAGTGTTGATTTGAGTACACCACTGCTTCTGAAAGAGTCTAACATGATCAAGAGCTAAAGAAAACTGAGCTATTTGTAGTACATTTGTAATAGATTTCCGATAGTCTATAGAATTGGAAGGGCTATGCCATTGTTTTACAAAATGCCAAAGTGCTGGAGAGGGAGGAGACACCATCCATGTCTGGTGATTATCTATAAACCTGGGTTCCCTGAAAGTAGTATTTCCCCAAAGGATTATCTGCTAATCACCACCAGCAGAATCATCCAAGGAAGAATTTCTTAAAAATGTAGACTCTTATGCCCTTTCTCAGATGTACTTGGGAGATGAGCTTAGCATGTGTATTTTATTAAACACCTTGAAAATTAAAAAAAAATTTTTTTAAACATAACAACATACAAACACGAACATTCTTACCATATGATCATTCCATTCTTGGTATATAATCAGTAACTCACAATATCATCACATAGTTGTACATTCATCACCATGATCATTTCTTAGAACATTTACACCAATTCAGAAAAAGAAATAAAAAGAAAAAAGAAAAAACTCTTAAATACCATACCCCTTATCCCTCCCTCTCATTGATTGCTAGTATTTCCATCTACCCAATATACTTTAGCCTTTGTTTCCCCTATTTTTTCCATACCCCTTATCACTCCCTTTCATTGATCACTAGCATTTCAATCTACTAAATTTATTTTAACATTTGTTCCCCTATTATTTATTTATTTTTAATCCATATGTTTTACTCATCTGTCCATACCATAGATAAAAGGAGCATCAGACACAAGTTTTTCACAATCACACAGTCACATTTTGAAAGCTGTATCATTATACAATCATCTCTAAGAAACATAGCTACTGGAGTATGCTCTACATTTTCAGGAACTTCCCTCCAGCCTCTCTGAAATACCTTAACGAAAAAGGTGATATCTATATAATGTGTAAGAATAATCTCCAGGATAACCTCTCGACACTGAAATCTCTCAGCCTTTGACACTTTGTTTTGTCTCATTTTGCTCTTCCCCCTTTTGTTCTAGAAGGTTTTCTCAATTCCTTGATGCTGAGTCCCAGCTCATTCTAGGATTTCTGTCCCACATTGCTAGAAAGGTTTACACCCCTGGGAGTCATGTCTCATGTAGAGAGGGAGAGGGCAGTGAGTTTGCTGAGAGAGAGAGAGGCCACAACTGAGCAACAAAAAAGGGTCTCTGGGGGTGAGTCTTAGGCCTAATTTTAAGTAGGCTTAGCCTATCCTTTGTGGGGATAAGTTTCATATGAACAAACCCCAAGATTGAGGGCTAAGCCTATTGCTTTGGTTGTTCACACTTCTTGGGGGAAAATCAGGAATTCTCCACAGGGGGAAGTTGAATTTTCCCCCTTTCTTGCCATTCCCCCAAGGGGATTTTGCAAATACTTTTTGTTCACTGTTCAAATCACTCTGGGATTTATCGGGGCATCACTCTGGACAAACCTACAAAATCTCATGCCCTACTCAAGGTTCCATGTACTTATGGTGTTCAATTAAACTGTCCACATAAATTATATTAGGAAATGCATGAATTAAATTATAAATTTTGTACCAAATAAACATTTTTTTGCTTTAGTGTTACACATAAGTTAAAGTTTTAAAATATGATTACCTTCTATTTTCAATACCCTGGAATATTGACATTCCTTTGTTCTTCCTCATGCAAAAACATTTGTTAATTTGTACATTTAGTCACTATCATTATACACTCTAGGCATTCCTAGATTATACCATCTCAGTCTTTATTGTCTATCTTTCCTATAGATTTCATTTGTTCCCCCAGCCTTCCTCCCTCTATCATTCTCACATTCAGCTTCATTCAGTGTACTAACATTAATGTATCACAGTTAGGTAGTATTGTGCTATCCATTTCTGAATTTTTACAATCAGTCCTGTTGCACAATCTGTGTCCCTTCAGTTCCAATAACCCAATATCTACCCTATTTCTATCTCCTGATGGTCTCTGTTCTTAGCTGAAATTCTCCAAGTTCATTCAGTTATGCTAGTTCATATCAGTGAGACCATACCATATTTGTCCTTTTGTTTCTGGCTAATCTCACTCAGTATAAAGTCCTCAAGGCCCATTCATGTGGTTACATATTTCATAACTTTACTCTGTCTTACAGCTGTGTAATATTCCATTATATATATATACCATAGCTTGTTGAGTCACTCGTCTGTTGATGGGCATTTTGGCTGTTTCCATCTCTTGGCAATTGTAAATAATGCTGCTATAAACATTGGTGTGCAAAGGTCTGTTTGTGTCCTTGCCCTCATTTCCTCTGAGTAGATACCTAGCAATGGTATTGCTGGATCATATAGCAACTCTATACTTAGCTTCCTATGGAACCACCAAACTGCCTTCCACATGGTTGTACCATTTTACATTCCCACCAACAGTGGATAAGTGTGTCTCTTTCTCCACATCTTCTCCAGCACTGTTGTTTTCTGTTTGATTGATAATGGCCACTCTGGTGGGTGTGAGATGATATCTCATTGTGGTTTTGATTTGCATTTACCTAGTAGTTAGGGAAGTTGAGCATCTTTTCATGTGCCTTTTGACCATTTGTATTTCCTCTTCTGAAAAGTATCTGTTCATGTCTTTTGCCCATTTTGTAATTGGGTTGTCTTTTTGTTGTTGAGTTGAACAATCTATGTTCTGGATACTAGACCTTTATCTGATATATCATTTCCAAATATTGTCTCCCATTGTGTAGGCTGTCTTCTTACTTTCTTGACAAAGTTCTTTGATGCACAAAAATATTTAATTTTGGGGTTTCTGGGCCAAGATGGCGGCTTAGCATTGTGCACATTTTAGTTCATCCTCCAGAACAACAACTAAATAATCAGAAACAGTACAGAACAGCTCCTGGGGCCACATCACTAACCGGACAAACAGTGTGCCCCAGTCTGGACCAGCTGGACTGGCTGTGAGCCCCCCCAGAACCATGAGTTCCCCAAGCTGCGGTGGCTGGTGTCCTTCCCCCACAGGCTGCCTCCCAGAGGGGAAAGGAAAGAGACTTTACCAGCGGCAGGGGCTGAGCCCAACCAAACGCCAATTGTGGAATTAATTAACAAATTCTGACTACTAAAAATAGGCCCCCAGCTCAGGTGAACAAAGCGGAGGTGGCTCATTTTTGCCCCAGCACCAAGGGGGCAAGGCTAATGGAAAAATAAAAAAAAAAAAGGAAACAGAGGTTTTTGTGGCTGTGTTTCTACAAAGGC